>ML334879.1:109408-130095 GCA_005239505.1 Nicotiana paniculata
TGCAACCCGATCCCACCAATCCTCCCTTATTCCTCCTTAACAATTACAATAACAGTAAATAATATTTAATATGTTGCAGCGCACAACTCGATCCCACCAGTCCTCCTTTATTGCTCCTCAATATATCACCCTTATTCCTCCTGTTGCAGCGTGCAACCCGATTCCACCTGTCCATCCTTATTACTCCTGTTGCGGCGCGCAATCCGATCCCACCAAACATTAGTTTAAATCAAAAACAATAACCAATCCCAACTCAATTACCAGAATTTCTACTACCAAGAGTATGAGTACACGACAACAACAGAATCACATAAAAATCAAAGGAATACAACAACCTTTACAAAAACAACAAGACATGTAAGGCATGTGATAACTACACAAGTAATCACAACAATTTAGACATGTAGCATATATGCACAGAGTCATAGAGGAACTCACAATTAAGAAGTCAAAAAAACAACAAGGAAGACAATAACTTCAACTAAGGAAAAGAAGGCCAAACAACGAGCAAGAGGTAAATAAATGCTAACAACATCATATAAAGCATGCAAGTGTAGCCTGACAACAAGATACTACATATTATGACAATTTGATCAAAGGCATGGAAAAAAACTAGACAATCTAACCGGTCAACACTACATATAAACTGTGAACTCACTCGTCACCTTGCATACAGAGCTTTCACATATTGAGATAGCACAAGTGACTCAATTCCTAAGAGGTGGTTTTCCCCACACAAGGTTAGGCAAGATACTTACCTCAATAGCGTAAAATTCTACTTCGGGATGCCCTCATATCTGGACTCGATCTCCAAAAGCTCCGAATCTAACCATAATCATATTAATACCATCAACATAGGCTAACGAATGAAATTCCACAATAAAACTACAAGATATGCCAAAAATCTGAAATCAGCCAAAACCCGACCCCTGGACCCACGTCTTGAAACCAATAAAAAAATGACAGAATTAGAAACCTCGTTCTCTCCTGAGTCTAACCATATAAAATTTGTCAAAATCGGACTCCGTTTGGTCCCTCAAATCCTCACCTCAAACTCTCCAAAACTCAAGCCCTAACTCCCTCAATTTCACTTTGAAATCAGCAATCCAATCCTAAAAACGAAGATGGATTCATGAAATATAACCAAAACCGAGTATAGAACACTTACCCCAATCCATATGGTGAAAATCGCCTTCAAAATCGCCCAAATCCGAGCTTCCCAACTCAATATATGACCGAATGAACAAACCCTTGTTTTATATATTTTTCTGTCAGTTATTCTGCCTCGTTTCTCATTCTAAATGATCTCGAAACTCGCTTTTTATGGCTTGAATGGATTCCTTGTGAAATTCTAGTCATGTTAGGCTTTTGAATCACTCAGTTTGACCTTATAATAAAGGAGATATGTTGGTTTCAATATTTGCAAATAGTGCAGATTTTTAAATACCCCGTCAGTGATAATTCCGTAATTAATCTAAAAAATCTGACAACCTAATTCTTAGTAAAATGACCATAAAATCTTCATACGATGTCCAAATTCGACATTTTTTTGGCTACGGGTCCGTAATTACGATACAGATCTAATGCTTCAATCAAAAAAGAAATTGGAGCTCATTTGTTTAATATGATATCATTTATGCTTGAAGAAACGGCGCCGAAACATATCAACTCAACTCGAATGAACTCAAATTTTGCACACAAGTCCTAATATATCATAAAGAGCTACTTGTGCCCCCAAACTATCGAGCGAAGTGCAAATTCTCAAAACAACCGGTAGAATCATTACAGATTGACTTGTAATTCTTAATTAAATTATTTACCTTTGATCTATGTATTTGCTTTATTTTGTGTAAATAGCAATCTCAAATAGTATAATTATATTCCCCCTTATATTCGCTCTGTTTAAATATAATTCATTCTAATGTATACGTATATATTGGTCCCAACAATTACTCAATCAATTGGTTGGAACAATTTGTAAGAACATAATATTAACAACGGACTAAAATGGCATTGTCCATACCTGAGCTATCAGATAAGAATCTCTATACCCATTCCTATCTAATTTAGCATAGCAGACTGCTAGCATAAAGAGAAAACAATTGAAAAGTCTATCTATTACTTAAAAAGAACCCAGATATATTATAATAAATTTGACTTTTCTTTTTATTGTAATAAAAAATTTATTTACTTTGATTCATTTTTTCTACTGCTCAAATTAGTATTTAAATTTATTGTAATACTATTTATAGTATTATTTATTTATTACCTTTATTTACTTATTAACTTATAAATCTTCTCACACTTCTCTAACCCCTCTTTCTATATTATTTCTTCTTCTATGAAATTTTATATAGTTATTTTGTTTTGTATTAGTCCAGAAATAGACAATATTTTCTTATACGTCACCAAAATCTCGAATTATTTTTCCGTCCTTGGATTTTTTTTTTCTATTTAGAAGCTTGGATACGATTTAAATGGATTTTTTTTTTTCAATTCAAAAGCTTAGAAGAGAATTGAGTTGATTTGGTTTCAGAAAATAAATAAACAGAAGATATATAGATTAAATATTCTTTTTTTTTATTCTTATTCTTACTATTATTGTTATTATTATTATTGCCATTATTATTATTATTATTATTATTATTATTATTATTATTATTATTATTATTATTGTTATTATTTTTATTAGGAGTAGCAATAATATGTGCGGACAATATCTCCATCTTTATCTTTAAACTCAAATTTTTTTTAAAAAAAAAAATACTTTTTAGTTAAGATAGGACAATAGGATGTATCTTTAGAAAAATATTCACTTTCTTTCGATTCATATTCAACAGAATTTTATTTATTATTTTACCATTTAAATTTTGAAATAATCTTATCTTTCAATTCAAATTAAATGTTATCATAAATATTATTCTAAGTTGCCAAATGGCTTTATAGTGTCTTGGAACTTGGCTTAATCACAATGCAAACTTTCTTCCTTTAATATGAATATAGATATAGATTGCAGTGATGTTGTTATCCTACGTACTTTTAAGGAAGTCAATACCTTATTTAGCACGACATTCTTTTACTTTTACTTTGTCTTTTCAACTCCATATACCTATAAATTGTAATTACTACTATTTAAACCTCATGTTGAGGTCCTAATTGTAATTGTCACACCTTTTTTCTAACCCCCAAAAGAGATATATGTGTATGGATTGTGGGTTAAAGAGTTTTTTCAATTAAAGTGACAATTTGAAATAAATATTATTTTATTGTTTAGAGTCGTCACTTGAAATTTGGTTTTTGAGTGTTCCAAGTCCCCTTTTTTTTAAAAAAATCCCTAAACAAAGGAAGGTTTGACTCTATTTCTATCGATCCGCAAAAATAAAGTTCGGGTAAGGAATTTTGTTGACCGGGGAGAAGGTGTAACGCATTTTTCGAGTCCCGTGGTTCTAGCACGGTCACTTTATTGACTTAAACTTGACTTTAATTAATTTTGGAAAAATTGAGATTTATAAGTTTATCATATTTTTCCTATATCCGCATTTATTGCTTGATTATTAGAATTATTAAAGAAAAACTTGAATAATACAGTGTTCTCATAACCATACTACGCAAGCGAATGCATGATCGAATCCGAATTTTTTCATAACACCGCCACGCAAGCGAATCCGCATTCATGACATTCAATTATTTGTAGTACTTTTGAGAAGTTACTACATTTGAGAAAATTAATTCTTGAAAATTATTTAAAAGTCAACTATCGCGCTACGCAAGTGAATCCGCGAGTTTAGCAAAGAGTTCATTAAATTAAAAATTAACTAAAAACTAATGTTGATTGAGATTGTTGAATTAATTTATTGAATGTTAAACATCACATTACGCGTGCAATTTTGTGAAGTTAAAGTTAAAGCACGCTTATTAGTTGCCTAGCGTTTAATTAATTAAATGGATTACTTTTTCTGATCCATTATTGTAGGAACATGACACTTCAAAGTTTGGGCTAGCTTGGATAGGTAATAGATGCTAAAATTATTGGGCCTGGCCAAATTCTTTTGATCCAATTTCTCTTTTTAAAATGTCATCTTACTGCCTAATGAAATTAACAAGAGTCAAATACTAACGTACTTTGATTCCAATGTCCAGGTTATTAGACTTTCTAAAAGCTCAATTTTTTCTTATTTAGCCAATGACGTTGCCTTATCAAACAAACCTAGTGAATACTACACAAGGATAACCCAACATTCTTAAACATTCAGCATTCTTAAATAAGTGAATAATAAAATACTGATATAAGATGGCTAAAATACAAAGTATGAAGCCAGCATGATTAATGTTTCGACTCAGTTAATGAACAAAATTCATTTTTTACAACTTAAAATGAATTATTGCCTCCACTTAGTTCTTAATTATTGTTCTAAAACTATCTTTCATGAAGTCAACCAAAGACTCATATGTTGCATGAAAGACTAGCATACATGGTTACACTAATAGAAACTAAACTTCACAAACTAACAAGAACTAGCACTGAAAGAGATCAACATAACCAGGCACAAAATTACAAAGCAAATCTTAACACTTATTAGTTAAACAGAAATATAGGAGGAATGAAACTCAAACAACTTTTAAAACCGCAACCTTTTCTCATGCTTATTTAGATGTTAACCCTTTCGCCCAACTGGGCACAACCTTTCTACTAATTAATCTTACTTGCATATATAATAAAAATAAGCTATACTATCTGTATACAGAACATGAAGATAGAATTTTAGTACTCGACCATTCATGTCTAGACAAGTTAAAAAAAATATATGCTTAACATAAGAAGAACACATCAATAGCAGTCAATACAAGTAACATTCCTTCAAAATAACATGCCATCGTCATTTATTGAAGCTGAAATTTAACGACATGATGAAAAGTTACCTAATTAGCATAAACGCGTGACTTAGCTAGTGATGAACTCAGGTGTTCACAACTTTTGAATTCAACACCTTCTACTAGGAGCAGAATAAACTCACGAGCAAAACAATGGCAACACACTTTAAACAGCAGCATCAGTATCCAGCAAAAGAAACCGAGTCGATCCAGAAATTTCAACAGAAACTCAAACATACTTTCAAGGAAAGAAGAGAGTAGAGACTCACGTCAAAGACCTTTGTATTTTTAAAGTATTCTTTTCTCCAGATACTCAAGAAAGTCTCTCAAACTCTCTATTATTTTTTGTGTTCTTCTTTTGAGTGTCCAGGATGTGTAGAAGATGAGGGAAGAAGTCCTCTTTATATAGGAGGATAAAGGACCTTGGGATATATTTGTTTTAACCAAAAATCTATCCAAAATGATAGACTTTTGACCAAAAATCTGTCCAAAACCAGAAGTATGTCCAATGAACAGTTTGCTTTACCAACTGTGGATAGACTTTTGGAGTATTATACTCCAAAATAGTCCGCAACAGTGAAAGTAACCAAACACGGACTCTACACTCTAAGTACTCTCCTTTTATCAACACATGACTGAAATTCATCTTATATACTCAAACTTAAACCAACTAAGAACTAGCAAAACAGAAACACCACTTATATGTAATCGAACTAAATATTCAAACAAACTAAACTAAAGACAATCGATTTATGAGAACTAAACAGTAGACGAGTGGAATCAGGAAACACTAACTGAAATACAACTCAAATGAACATTGATAAGCTACCGAACAACGATTATGTCACGACTCGAATTACCCTCCGAACGGTCTCGTGACGACTCCTAGTCTCTACGACTAGGTATGCCAAAAATTTGCGGAAAATAAGAAAAAACAATAATAGGAGCAGTAAAAGAAGAAGCAATACTATAAAATTTAGCCGCTCCGCATTTACAGCTTTTACTTTCCCAAAACCCAGAACATCACCAAGTCACAAACTCTGAACTACTGTAGCCATATACAAAGGAATAAGGAAAGTGTATCTATATATCTCTTATATCTATACTAGAATAGGAAGGGGACTCGTGAGATCCTGCGGACGCGGCAGAATTACCTCGCGGTCTCCTAAGCAGCTGCTAAGATAAGCCTAGCCACTGTACGGTGCACTGGTAACTGGATCTTCACATGGGGAAAACATGCGCAGGAAAGGGCGTGAATACTTCACATTCGGTACTCAGTAAGTGCCAAGCCTAATCCCAGTCAAGTAGTGACGAGGTTAGGTTGAGGCTCTACTGAGTTTTAAAATAAGTCAGTTATAAATTTAAAATAGTGAAATATAGATAAGCAATGATAAACAGGATTAATGGAAACTGGAAAAAAAATTAATAATAGAAAGAGAGCCCTCGGCTCAGCACAACATATCTCAACAGTAAATATGCAATGCAGTACAAGGGAAAAACTCTTGGATCTCAGTCTGTAATCCCAATTTAAATATGCTATACAGTACAGGGAAAAGCTCCCGGATCTCCGTTCGTAGTCCCAATTTAAATATGCATTGCAGTACAGGGGGAAAGCTCCCGGATCTCTGTCCGTAGTCCTAATTTAAATATGCTATGCAGTACAGGGGAAAGCTCTCAGATCTCCATCCGTAGTCCCAATTTAAATATGCAATGTAGGAGTATGTTGGATATGGCTTAATTAAACAGTTCAGGAAAAACAACAGGCAAGAATAAAGTAAAACTACCTAAGCATGGTGCAACTAGTAGGAAATAAGAGGAAATCAAGTAAGGACAGGCACACATGCTTATTCTTAAGCTAACTACTCAGTTAAGACAGGAAACAGTAATATAGGAATGAAAATGAGTAATTCCATGGGAGGAAAAGTGGAACTTTAGCAACAATGACCCGTGTACACCCCCGTCACCGCACGTACACGGCATCTACGTAACAAAATCAGTATAAAAATGCCTAAGGGGAAGTCCCCAACACAGGGTTAGGCAAGCCACTTACCTTGATTGCGCTATCAACTCAATACCACGCTCTTGCCACGAGTATCCAACTCCGGCTGGCCCAAATCTAGTCAATTCGATTGCATAGTGTAAATATCATTTCAAGGAAACAAAATAGCTAATACGCAAAATTAGGAAATTCGCCCAAAAAGTCCCCTGGGCCCACATCTCCGAATCGGGTAAAATTATATTTTCCGGACACCCATTCACTCACGAGTCTAATCATATAAAAATCTTTCAAATCGGATGTCAAAAACCCACTCAAAACTCAATAATTCGGTCTATGAAGTTCATCCAATTTTTCCCAATTTTTCCACCCAAATTCGAATTTTAAAGACTAGATTTAAGTTAGGAATCATGGAAATTAATCTTAAGTTGGGTAGAAATCACTTACCCAAGTTACCCAAGTGCAAAAACCTCCAAAAATCTCCTCTCCCGAGCTCTCAAATTCGAAAATGGTGAAAATAACATAAACCCTCGGACTTGGGTCTTTAAAAGACTGCCCAGGTATTTCTTCCATGCGATCGCGTACAATGAGTCGCGATCACGAAAAGCATTCAGCCACGCGCCTAAAAACCTTCATCGCGATCGCGGTTGTTTGATTGTGATCCGGAACTTCACGACCTAGAGCTACGCGATCGCTGTTGGGGCCACGCGACCGCGTAGAACAAATATTCAAACTCCCCCAGACCAAGAATACTCTATGCGAACGCGGTCCAGGTCATGCGATCGCGAAGATCAAGATTCCAACACACTGCGATCGCGGACCTCTTCTTGCGATCGCAGAGAACAAATCGCAGGACCTCTCACATTTAACTTACGCGATCGCGGGTGAAACCTTGTGATCGCAGAGAGCAAAATACTGCTATAGGAAAACCAGAAAACCAGCTACGACTATTAGGCCAAAAATGCCCGTTTGAACATTCGAAACACACCCGAGGCCCCCAGGACCTCAAGCAAACCTACCAAGAAACCCTAATACTTCATTCAAACTTGTTCGAGCCTTAAAAACACACCTCATAACATCAAAATCATGAATTATCCATAGATTCAAGCCTAAGAACATATGAAATTTCTAGAATCCACATCCGATGCCGAATCACGTCTAAACTCGTCCGAATGACCTCAAATTTTGCACACAGGTCATAAATGACATTACGGACCTGCTTTCACTTTCGTAATTCCATTCTGAGTCCGATATCAAAATTTCACCTATCGGTCGAAATCGCCGAAATTCTAACTTTCGCCAATTCAAGCCTAAATCTACAACCGACCTCGAAAACACATTCCGAACACGCTCCTAACCGTGAAATCAGCCAACAGAGCTAACGGAGTCAACAAAATTCTATTCCGGATCTCTAGCTACGGCCTGATTTTAAAGGCTAAAATCCACATTTAAGGACTATGTGTCCAAAATCACTCCGAATTTTACCACTCAATAATTCGAAAAGTTTCAATAACATAAATAGACATGGGAGAAGCAGTTGCTAGGGGATCGGGGTGCTAACTCTCAAAACGACCGACCGGGTCGTTACAGATTAATAGCAACCTAAACAAACGACTAAGTACCTTATTCTAAAATATTAAGCAACGACCAACATTAAAGAATGTTGATGAAAGTAAACTCGAACTAACGATCATGAATTAACAATCAATTTAAAATAGAAAGTTAAATTAAAACCTAAACTTAAATGAAAAAAAAAACAGAAATTACGAAAAAGAGGGGAAAAGATTAGGGTGCGATCTTATACCAAACTCCGAGACATTCGACGTCGAATCGAGCAATGAGACGTTGCCGAGGATGCCAAGTGGCAGCTTTCTGACCCCGAGGCACATGTTTCTTTTTAGCAGATGCTAAACCGATAGATTTCAGCGTCTTGCCAAAAGGAAACAAGTGCCTTTGGTCGAAAAAGAAAAAGAAAAAAATGGAGAAGTAGGGGCGGTAGAGGCAGCGGGCAGTGGGGTGGTCGACGATGGTTGTGCGGTTTTTTTGGGGGTGAAATGGGTAGGAAAGGACACATCTCGAGGAGATCTATCCGTTTATGTATGTATTTTGGGATGTGGAAGATTAGGTCTCGCCGGATTTAGGGTGGCGACGACTAGGGTTTGTGGTTTTAGGGGCAAATTTGGTGAGATTGAGGGTGATTTCGGGGATTTAGGGTTTGGATTCATATAGAGGAGGTTGAGAGGAAGAGATGATAAAATTTTGGATGACGGCCGCCGCCGGTGGTGAATTCCGGCGGGCGGCACCGCCGAGAGAGGCGGCGGCGGCAGAGGGGAAAGGAGAAAGAAGAAGGAGCTCTAGGGTTTGGGTTTATGGGTTAAAAATGAGGCAAAATTTCTAATTCTCTAACTTTATATATTAAATGGAAGATTAAATCAAGGCCATTGGATTGAAGAAGATCTGATGGTTAGGATTGACCCTCTGTGACTTAAACAAAACGACGTAGTTTGGGTATAAAACTACGCCGTTTAAAGACTATCCTGGCAGCCATTTAAATGACATTGAAATTGCACTCTTAGCCATCTAACCATTTCAATTTTTGTCCATTTTCCCTTAACCTTACTTGTTAAAATGAATTTACACTAATTAATTAATTAATTAAATAACTTATGCAAATGATCGATTAATTAGATTAATTCACCAATTGAACATTTAGTTAATTCCTAAATGCAAAAATGAAGAAAGAACTAATATTTTTTTTTGTTGGTATTTTTATGATAGGAAATATGAAATTAAAGACACAAAAAATGAGAAAAAATTAAAATAACAAAGCAGTAATGACTTTAGGATGTAAAATATATATCTTATAAAGACACTGTTTAGCACTTAATCATAGTTAAAGTGATACTCCCTCCATTCCAATTTATGTGAACCTGTTTGATCGGGCACAAACTTTAAGAAGAAAGGAAGACTTTTGAAATTGGTGGCCCTAAACAAGTCAAAAAGGAGCCCAGAATATTTGTGTGGTTATAAAAGCTTCTCATTAAGGGTAGAATTGAAAGTTTAAGCTAAATTACTTTTAAATTTAGAACGTACCAAAAAGGAAATATGTTCACATAAACTGGAACAGAGGGAATATATATTTTCAGTTTGATTTGTAAATTTTTAAGGTTAATTATTTAGTTGGTATAAACATATTGTGATGACCCAAAGGGTCATCTTATGAATTAAGACACTATTCTGGGCTCATTAGCCTTAAAAATATAAATTTTAGTTACCTCAATTTGTGTGCACAGTCTAGGCGTGAAACCGGAAAGCTTTTATGTGAAAATATGAGAAATAATAATTTTGGAATTTAAAATTTGGTTTTAGTTGACTTCGGTCGACATTTTGAGCAAACGGACTCGGATCTGTGTTCCGACGATCCCGTGAGGTCCACAGTAAAATATGGGACTTGGACGTATGCCCGGAATTGAATTCTGAGGTCCCTAGTCTTAGAAATCAATTTTTGAAGAAAATTGTTTAGCTGGATTATTAAGGAAATAAAGAAATGAACTAATGTGTGAAATCATTGGTATCGGGTCCGTATTTTGGTTCCGGAGCTCGGTACAAGTTAGTTATGATATTTAAGTGTTATCTGTGAAATTTGGTGAGAATCGGAGTTGATTTGACGTGATTCGAACGTCCGGTTGAGAAATTGTGAAATTGAAGTGTTATGTAGGAAAATCATGAGTTTGAGGTTAAATTCGTAATTTTGATGATTTGATCGCACGAGCAAGTCCTTACGATATTTTTAGACTTGTGTGCATGCTTGGTTTAGAGCCCCGAGGGATCGGGTGAGTTTCGGGTAGGCTATGGAGTGATTAGAACTTAGAAATCTCAGTTGTGCATCTCGTGTCTCTCACCAGTTCTCTGATCTCGCAATTGCTAAGTCAATAGACCCGGGAACTGCGACATTTTTGTCGCAAATGCGAAGAAGGCCATCCTCGCAAATGCGAGTTTTTGGCCGCAAATGCGAAGGCCTTCAGATATCGCAAATGCGACGTATATGTCGCAAATGCGAAGGCAACAGGATTTCAAAGGGTTCTTAATTGCGAACCCCTGATCGCAATTGCGATAACTGCAGCCTGTTAAGTGAGATTTTAGACGAAATTTTCACCCATTTTTCAATTCTCTCAAACCCTAAACCTCTACAGACAATTTTTCAAAGACTCAAACTTCTCCAATTCATTGGTAAGTTATCTCTAACTAATTCCTTTTAATCCTTAACAACTTTTAACAAGATTTCAACCTAGAATCTAGAGTTTCATGGTAAAAATTGAGATTTTTGGGTAGAACATAAGAATTTCGAAATTTGGGAATTTAAACCTTGAATTAAGGTTGGATTCCAAAATCAATTGTATATCCAGGCCCGGGGGAGAATGGGTAAACGGGTTTTGGTCCAAATCGCGAGTTTAGACCAAGCGGACCCGGGGTCGATTTTTGTCTTTTGATAGGGAAACATAGAAAAACCATAATTTTTCATTAAAGTTAATGCCTTTAGAAATAATTAATGATATTGAACCAATTGTGATTAGATTCTAGCGGGTTAGAGGCAAATTCTAAAGGAAAAGTTGTGCTTGAGCAGTGAATTGCTTGTGAAATTGAGGTAAGTGTTTGGTTTAACCTTCACTTGAGGGAATAGGAATCCCAACTTAAATGCTATGTGGAATTGCATGTGAGTGGTGTATAGGTGAGGTGACGAGTATCTATGCACCACCAAATTATCTTTGAACATGATCCCTTCCATGTTTTCAATTTATTTGATTCCTGGCTTAATTGTTTTATGATGATTGATGCCCCCATGTCTACTTGTTTTCGTCAACTTGTTGTTAAGTATTGTTTCAAGTATTTTGGAAGTGTTGGTTGTTCTCTTGGCTTTATTGTGATACATAAAAGGGTGAGCTGGTTGGCAGTGTTTTACTATATATTTCGGTTGGTTTCATTGTGAAATGATAATTGATGAAGTTTATGAATAGTACAGCTTTCTGTTTACAATTGTTGAGACATAAATATTGTGAAAGGCTTTGACCTAAATTGTGAAATCTTTTTATAAATAAAGATATGTGATTGTCTGGTGGGAGCAAGTTATACGCCGCAACAAGGAGTGATAAGGGTGGACAGGTGGGATCGGGTTGCACGCCGCAACGGGAGAAATATAGGGGATATATATAGGGAGGAGCAATAAGGGTGGACAGGTGGGAGCAGGTTGCGCACCGCAACAATGAGAAATAAGAGAGGATATTCATGTTTTACTTATTTTTAAACATAAATATTGGAATACTCACTGTTTAATCGTTGTCATTTCATATTCTACACTTACGGTTATTTTAAATTGAAACTTGGAAGTTTTCGTGAGGATTGGTTATAGCTGAGATCTGAAAAAGTTAACCGAGTTATTTTATTAATTGTTGCAAGTACTGTTTAATTTGTTATTATTCCCTTCTTGCTTTATTATACATTGTATCCAGGTTATGTTATAAATGCCCCGTCGTTGCTTCGTCACTATTTCATCGAGATTAGGCTCGGCACTTACCAGTACATGGGGTCGGTTGTACTGATACTGCACTCTGCACTTCTTGTGCAGATCTAAGTTCCGGTCATAGCTGATTATAGCCGGTCACACGGAGACACGAGGTAGATCTGCTAGTGTCCGCAGATTCCTGGAGTCTTCCCTTTATTAATTAGATTGCTGTTTTAATTCATTCAAAATAGAGATATATTTCTTTCAGCCAAATACTTGTAGTATTCTTAGTAGTTCGTGAATTGTGATACCAGACCCTGGGTAGTTCAATATTAGCATTAGTTTCGTGGTTTCGTTTCGGTACTTAATTATTATTGATATCATTTGTTGAATAGTAATAGATTTCACATTCATTTTAAACTGTTTACTTATGTTTAAATAAATTTGTAAAAGAATACGGTTAGCTGAATTCTAACATTGGCTTGCCTAGCAAGTATAGTGTTAGGCGCCATCACGATCCTGAGAATTAAAAATTTTGGTCGTGACACATATGGTGCATGCAAGTATTTATCATATATATGCTTGTAGATACCTTTACATATGCATTTAATTCTTTTTCTTAATTATGTAAACCCAAGCTGCATTGGCTTACATAATGACACCAAAAGAAGTAATTTCGTTTGCCTTGGTCGCGTGTGTACTTAACTACTTATTACTCCCTTCGTTTAGTTTTACTTGGTAGTTATAGTAAAAATAAACTTATCACTTCACGCATATCAAGAGTAGACAACATTTTTTCCCTGTTATACCACATTATTTATTACTCATTTCAAATCAGTTTCTCAAATCTAATAAAATATGTATCAATTAATATGTGTATGATGATAAATTATGCACTTCATTTATTATTTCTTAATGAGCGTGAAAAGTCAAAACGTGTCAAGCAAAAGTGAACGGATGGAGTAGTTCCAAGAAAGCGGTCATTCGTGTTACAAACAGAGATCACTAATAATGTACTTGCATTTTTCTTTTTTTCTTTGTCAAGCTTAGTTGGTATTCAGTTTATCGATTGCGTGTATAACCTATGCTTTTCAAAACGTTGGTGAATTATTTATTTTGTATTCCATCTTTTTTTTTTCGAAAAATACAGCCCCTACTATTAGTCGCCTATGGAGATATATATTTGGTATTGAATCGATCCAACATTTTGTTCGGACACTTCAGCAGCTATTTTCCCACGATAAACTCTTTCAGGTAGCTTCTGTAAGAGTTGTGCTATATCACGAACTCTATGATATATATATCTTGGTTGTATCTCCTATCCTATTTAAAGGAGTATATTCTTATGAAGTAATGTGAGTGAATGAAATCAATTGTTTCTACAGTGCCTCATGTGTTTCTATATGCATATGAGCAAAGCATCCTGATGAATGTCGTATATTTTTGTAATGAAAACAATGTGAAAACGAAAATTGATCCATAATGTGTATTATATTGCAATTCCCTTAAAGGAGACCGCTAAGTCCCAACTCACAGACACAAAGCTTCGACGTAAAATATTACCCATGCACCATAAATAAAAACTCGAGCACATATGTGCAACCTGATTGTATACTCTAATCTTAAGGCTAAATCCCTAGGACAGTAGACTTCAAAATCGATGGCCTATATGTTTCCTTGTGATTCGTCTCCAAATTGCCAGTTGGTTACGTCAAATTGAGTCTCTTCTGGGTTGAAGCTTTGAGACCCTGAAATCCCTTGTGCATATCCTGAATACTGTACCTCCATTATTTCATTTCCTGTTGCTTGAACTCCTGAATACTGCATATTCATTATTTCATTTCCCGTTGCTTGGAACCCTGAATATTGTACTTCCGTTATTCCATGTTCCGCTGCTTGAAACCCTGAATATTGTACATCCATTATTCCATTTCCCGTTGCTTGAACCCCTGAATACTGCACACCCATTATTTCATTTCCCATTGCTTGAACCCCTGAATACTGCACATCCGTTATTTCATTTCCCAGTGCTTGAAACCCTGAATGCTGCACATCCGTTATTTCATTGCCCATTGCTTGAAACCCTGAAGACTGTAAATGCGTTATTTGATCATTTCCCGTTGCTTGAACCCCTGAATACTGTACCTCCGTTATTCCATTTTTCGCTGCTTGAAATCCTGAATACTGTACATCCATTATTCTATTTCCCCTTGCTTGAACCCCTGAATATTGCACACCTGTTATTTCATTCCCCATTGCTTGAACCCCTGAATACTGCACATTCGTTATTTCATTTCCCATTGCTTGAAATCCTGAAGACTGTAAATACGTTATTTGATCATTTCCCGTTGCTTGAAACCCTGAATACTGTGCATCCATTATTTCATTTCCCGTCCCCATTGCGTAATATCCCCCCTGCTGTAGTTGAGCTCCATATTCATTTCCCAATGAAATCCCTTGTGCATAACCCCAGCTTTGACTGTTTTCAGTAGAATAATAACCTGTGCTTTGATTGGTCATGCTTTGTCCACCTGCAATGCTTGAATTGATCTTTTGACACAACAAAAGATTGAAAGTTAGTTCCCATAATTAAAGCTGCAGTTCATCAGCCAAAGTATTTATTACTACTTGCTATTATTGTAAAAGTACTAGGGGTCAAGATGTGTTGCAACACATCTCAGATCAACTGTCTAGAAATTATTGTTTAAGATTAGGTCTAGCGGGGAAATTACTACTCCCTTTATCTCAATTTATGTAGTACAGTTCGGATTTTGAGAGTTAAACTTTTTAATTTTGAAGAATTTGGACATAAAATCTTTAAAAATTTTAAAATAAATTTTATATATTTGAAAAGAATGTAAAAATTACTATAGATCATAACAATTAACAATTTGAAAGTTTACAAGGCATATGAAAAATTTGCGATCAAAGAAAAATTAATTTTGATTCTTAAAGTTCAAATGATGCTACATAAGTTGGGACAGATTAAGAGAGTAATAGTTGCAGTATATATCAAGTAGAGCTTCCCAATTGGTTAGAGCATCTGCGCCTTTGACTTAAACCATTACAAAGAATAGGGAGTGTCTTTTTACATTCGTTATGACTTTTTTTACGTGTCTTATTTTTCAAGTAACTCATTACAACCAATTATCTCTAATTATTCTTTAATAACCTAATAGTGTAGGAAGTTCTTTTATACTATCTAATATGTAGAAGTTATACTCTTCGAATATTCGAATGGTCTAGTGAACATCACCCACTTTTGACAATTACATAATTCTACAAAAGATGAGCATAGTTTTACCTCGTTGGCAATGATAGCAGGAGAATTTTGGAAGTTTTGATTTGCTAGGTTCTGCAGCATTGAATGGTTATCCTTTTTTGAACTTGTTCCTCCAATCAAATCTTGTCCATTAGAGTTTCTCTTCTCAATTTCAGCAACTTGAGGGGAGAGGGATCTCTTTTGCAGGTTGTTCCATATTTGTCTATGAATATTGGAGGAGCCAGTATAATAACTAGCTAATCCTATGTTGCAGTAGATAAAAGAAAATACAATATATGTAAATAGTGTAAAAAACTTGATTTGGATAAAGTAAAGGAAACAAAGATAAAGCAAAATAAAGGAATAACTTCCATCCAATGGAATTTAGAGTGTGTTTGGTGAGAGAAAAGTCATTTTCCATGGAGTATGTTTCTCTAGAAAATGTATTCCATGAAATATTTTCATGGAAAACATCCTCTAGTATTTGATTGGTGAGTGAAAAATATTTTCAAAGAGATATATACTCCTATTAAAGATTCATAAAATAGTACTAGCAAATTGAAGGTTTTGATTACATGTTTTAGTATTAAAGATAATAAACAAGGTCTAACTGTTAATTAATAGAGTAAGTGAGGTAAGTTAAAAATTAGGATACTAGTAAGAAAATGACTTCCATTCACAAGTGAGGGAAGTCATTTCTTCTTTTTTTTTTTATGAAAAACAATTTCTTGAAAGTATAGTACCAGTAACACCAAATATTTATTTTCTCATGAAAAATATTTTCTTACAAATTAACTTCCGTCACAACAACCACACCCATAAAGTAAGGAAGTATAGTACCTGTCTTTCTTTTAATCTCCCTGCGTTGATGTTTCCATAGTTTACCAATATCACAAACGACGCTCCCGTCTGTAGCTTGTGATCTATTGAAGGTTGGCTCTGAACTGCTTTAAGAAAACCAGAGAAATAAAAAAAAATGAGACTAGGTTACATTGAGCATTATTCTTGAAATTCATGTGTATATGCTTTGAATCAGTAGTGCTCACAATCACTACTAAAAATGCAAGTCCCAGACGACGGAATATAACCAACATATTAAGAGAAAATACGAGTATAAAATAATCGCTTATTATATTTGGTGTCGCGTGTAGACTTCTATTGTTACATATACTAAAATTATATACGATGGTTGAAAAAAATGTACGTATATAAAAAGTTTAATAATGGTATGATTTATGGCTCTGGTTGAAACATGGGAGATACAGTATTATAACTCATGTAGTTTACAAATCAACATATATATGAATAGAAAGGGAAGCTAGTTTTCGGGAATAAAAGAGATAGAAACATGCCTATTTGATCCTTGGTTGTTTGAAATTTGTCTCCCAAATGGTTGGTACCTTGAGCTTGTCTGATTAGACGATCTTCTTATAGGACCGCCACTTGAACTGCTATAGTAATTAACAAGCCAAAATGATAAGAACAAATTGCTTATTTAGTTGAGTAAATGTATAAATGTATAATGTACAATTTTCATACCTCAAAATTAGAACTTATGACCGTCTAGAATTAAAATATAAGATGCTGGAACAAAAATATTATATTTTGGAAATTAAAGAGTTAAGAATATTAACCTGCTAATTGTCTTTTGTGGCAATGCAACCTGAAGGTGGTTGTCAAAGGAATTCAAAACTCCATAGCGACTCTCATCATCTTTATGAGTTGTGCGAGTCCCAAAGTAAGCATTCCATGTCGTTTTTCCAGTGCCAATTCCCAGCAGGTTACAGTTTGAAATTCCATAAGGAGTATTAGTACTGATCAACTTTGACTTCATGTGCTCACTCTTTTTCTTCTCCAATGTTGGAAGTCTTGGAAAAGTTGTGTTGAGGATCAAGTTATTGGTTTTTGGGGTTTGTTTCTCCTTCCAAGAATTGATCTTAAAAGGCTGAATATTGGTCATCTTTGGCCTCAAGAAGTCACTTTCTTTCTTCTCCGAAACTGGAATGGTTGTCATAGGTGGATTGAGGATCATGTCATTGGTTTTTGGGGTTTCTTGCTCCCTCCTAGTACTTGTCCCAAAAGGATAATCACTGGTGTATTTTGAATTCATGAAGTTTCTTTCTTTCGCCTTCAACAAACATGGAATTGTTGGCATCGGCTGTTGGAGTATCAGGCCATTGGTTTTTGGCTTTTCTTGCTCCTCCAAAATTGGTTCTTTTGGCATTGGTTGGTTGGTGATCAAGTCATTGGTTTTAGGGCTTTCTTGCTCCTCCAAAATTAGAGTTTTTGGCATAGGTTGTTGGAGGATCATGGCATTGGTACTAGGGTTTTCTTGCTCCTCCAAAATTGGAGTTTTTGGCATAGGTTGTTGGAGGATTATAGCATTGGTACTAGGGTTTTCTTGCTCTATCCCATCACCATTACTTGTGATTTCTCCTCCTTCCTCTTGCAGCAAAACAACATTGTTTGTTCCCATAGAAAAAATATGAGACAATGAATAGTCATCTTGCACTTCAAGGGTATTTTGATGATCACTTGGAGCACCAATTTCTATTGGATTCTGATGATTTGGAACAACATTTTCTATTAAACTGCTAGGAGCATTATTGGTGGGTGGCTGGTGTTCAAGAAGATCAAATAATTCTGACATGTCTATATTTTCAGGAAAATCAAATAGATTATCCATTGGCATAGTAGACGAAAAACCTTGAGTTCCATAATTATTAAAATAATGGTCACCAGAATTGTGGTCACCATTTGGAAGTTCAGCCATGTTTATCAGTGGATATATATAAAAACAAAAGGTTCCTGCATGAACAAGTTCATTAATCACGAGATCAACATTAATTGAAATCGTATGCGATCTAAGAGTGTTAATTATTCTAAAACGAAGAATTTTGTTCCTTTTTCCTTTATATCAACAAAAAGGAAATGATAAAATC
Source organism: Nicotiana paniculata (assembly GCA_005239505.1). Lineage (NCBI taxonomy): Eukaryota > Viridiplantae > Streptophyta > Magnoliopsida > Solanales > Solanaceae > Nicotiana > Nicotiana paniculata. Next base: position 127,981 of record ML334879.1, read on the forward strand.
ATTCTCAAACCATTAAAAGAATAAAACACATTCAGTCGGTAAAATAAGGAAATGAAATCATCTATGCAGCAAGATATATGATAACAATTTAATCTAATTAAGCATGTCTAAGAAGTAGCGTGTTTAACAGGAAAAAAACAAACGGAATTTTCACGAACAACAACTGATTGTTCATTAATTTCAGATATAATTAAACTGAGTTCGACTATGTCTCTCTTTTATCACTTCAATTTTGGATTTGCACATTCTATATCATGTAACTTTATCATCTTGCAATAGACAAAAACACATAAAGAAAGAATCTAATTAATTTCTATGAACATAATAAAAACAACATACAAAAAAAAAGACAGAAATAAAAAATAAAGAAAGACAAAAAGAAAAAAAGAAAGAACTCACACTTTATTCCGAGAAGCAAATGATTGAATTTTCTCTTGAAAGACAATAAAATTTGCTGTTGTGGTGTTACTTATACAACGACACTGATCTGGATAGATATGTTCAGAAACTTCTTGATATTTACTAAATCTTAATCAGATTTTAGATTCCATATTTGGATGAAATTTTGAAACACTAATATGTCTAAAGAAAAGCCCGCTAAACTCTTTTTTTGGTAACTTCAGTATGGTGAGATATTGATAGTCTGAATAGGAAAAATAACTAATATATCACTTAGTAGGACTTGACTGGATATGATCAAACTCCAACCGTCACTTCCCTGTCCCTCTATTTCAACAATATATATATATATATGTCCAATAACTGATGGTTTGAAAATCAGAAAATTACATTAATATATTATTTAAATATATTTCGATTTAGATGGAAATATTGATCTACGAAAATAATTCCGAGTTCGAGAAAAATAGGGTGTAAGTGTGATATTTTCATGTCATGTGGATGAGCAATGAGAATGCGTTCTTTATTATAAACAACCACCAAAGTTTTCTGTTAATATTTATAGGTTAAATTCACGTAGATTACTGAACTTTATATACTATAATAATAAAATTACAAGGTTTTTTATTGTCATATTAAAGTAACTAAATTATGGGGTGAAAAATTATAGTCATCAAATTTACTTTAAAAATGACTTGAAACCTCCTCCTCCAACTTTGAGAAAAAAGAAAGTAAAACGACAAAAAAATTTCTCTCTCTAGAACATGAGCTCTTCTCTCAGCAGCAGCTGATATGGCGAGGAAAGCAAAATCTGGAGGAGGAAGGAGTACAATACAACTCAATACAACCGGAAAAGACCCAAAAAGAGTACCACAGTCATCTGAGGCAAGGAAATTTCGAAATGTCAATGCAATTCAAGGCAGAGCTCCATTAGATTTGGAGAGAACACTGGCGTCAACATCAACAATGGTGGAGAGAACGCCGATAACGAAATTATGGGCAGATCAAACGGAGGATGAGGTCAGTGAATCGGAATCAATTGGGAAACAAAGCCGGGCAAAAACACCAAAAATAGGGGAAATTGGAGTGGAATTGTAGAAAAAGGGGAAAATAGTGAAGGATACGACCTGACAGGAAAGGAAGGGGAACAAGTGAGAGGAAATGTGAAAATCACAATGGAAAATATAAAGGACGAGATAATCTACTGGAAATCTGCAGTAATTTGCTATGTCTTAGGGTTAAATCCCCCACAAACAGTTATGGAAGGATACTTCAAAAGAGTATGGGCATCACCGGGAATTGATAAAATTGCTCAGGTGAACAAAGGTGTATTCATAGTAAGGTTTCATTCACTGGAGAATAAGGAGAAGATAGTGGACGAAGGAATTAGAATGTTTGATAAAAAGCCAATGGTGGTTAAACCATGGAGACCGGACATCAAATTTGACAAGCAGGTGGTTGACAAAATTCATGTGTGGATTCGATTAATGAATTTGGATATCAAGTACTGGGGACAAAATGCCCTAACAAAAATTGTAGAAATGATAGGCAACCCATTGAAAGCAGATAGAGCAACAACACAAAAGTAGAGGCTACAATTTGCAAGAATTTTGGTAGAAGTTGAGCCAGATCAGAAATATCCAGACATAGTTGATCACGCTCAACTATGTCTTGTAGAAGACTAAGCGGGCGTTGCAAATATAATCCGGGGTATTA
>ML334879.1:132644-264339 GCA_005239505.1 Nicotiana paniculata
ATGGGTGCATTCCTTGTTGTCCATCCTGAATTTTATACCATTTTATCAAGTAGGATTTGGCTCTCTCTCCACGTTTTGCTCAAGAATGCTCCACCAGCTGAAGCATCAACATTTGCTTTAACCGTATCTGCCAAACCCATATAGAACAGCTGCCCCAACATTTGCTCTGGAATACCATGATGTGGAAAGATAACCAACATACCTTTAAAGCTCTCCCATGTCTCTTGTAGTGTTTCAACTGGTTTCTGTCTGAAGCTCAAGATTTCATCAGTTTGTTGGGCAGTCTTGTTAGGTGGGTGAAACTTGTTCACGAATTGCTTGACTAACTCCTCCCATGTGGTAATGGAATTTATGGGGAGTGAGTTTAGCCAAGTCTGGGCAGCACCAGTCACTGAGAATGGAAACAATAACAGTTTTATTGCCTCCTGAGTGACGTTGGGCTGCCTCTGTGTTTTGCAGATCGACAGGAAGTTTTTCAAGTGTTGCTGGGGGTCTTCAATGTATGACCCTGAGAATAGCCCTTTGTTCTGCAATAAGTGCAGCATATTATTTGTTATCTGAAAGGACTCGGCCTGTATCTGAGGAACCAGTATTGTTGTGGCCAAATTTTCAGCTGTCGGTTGTGCCCAGTCATATAGGGGAGCCTCTGCCCCTATTTGAGCTACTGGGTCCACTACGTCATCCCCATGAATGTTCTGGTTGTGTGGATCTTCCATGTGAGTTTCAATTTGTTCAATTTGTGGTTGATGTTTGCTTTTCCGGTTGGTCCGGTTTATGGCCCTGAAAACTTTCTCAGGGTCTGATAAGGCTTCGATTACTTCACCAATCCTCGATGAGTTTCTAGGCATGCACCTGCAACACGTTAGCAAACGTTAAATTTCAATGTAAAATCGAAATTTTGAAGAAAATTGATTACATTTCAGAATTTTGTATTTCTTTCAACTCAATTGATAATACCGTTAATTCCCCGGCAACGGCGCCAAAATTTGATGACGCTCAACTATGTTTTGTAGAAGACTAAGAGGGCGTTGCAAATATAATCTGGGGTATTACGCCCAGAGTCGATCCCACAGGAAATTTACGTATCAATTGAGTCTATAAAATACTAAACTGTTGCTAAATCAAGTTTCTCAAGACTTTGAATATCAATTTGGTGAGGTTTAACTAATTCTAAAATCAATAATAGTAAACTAGCAATTAAATAACAATTTAATGTAACAATGATAATAAATGAGGGTCTACGATTATGGTTTCCCCCGTTGGTGAATTCTTCCTTGGATATTTCTTATAATATAATTGGCTATCTCTATCAATCATGAACGCTCTAACTATCATAAATCTCTCTCAAGTAATTATGATAATTTACTAGATGTACTCTTTCAAGTTAGATTGCACCCGAGGTATCGTTATCTCTAACCTAATCTCTAAACCCTCCGTTATGACTTTCGTCTATACTCCGGGAGTGGTGTTGTTCAAAAATAACTACCTAAATATGTACTCTCTCTCAAGTAGATACATAATAAATAGGAAGAGTTAATCGAGAGCTCATTCAATCAACTACAATAAGAACGTAGTTAAACAAAAAGAGATTAATCAACCAAAATATATTAATATCACCATGAATTCATCCTCAGCGGGTTCTACCAAAACCCTAGACTAAATAATTTAGCTACTCATGTTATTGAAAATCAAAACTACAAGAAATTGCATAGTGGAAATACAAAGTAATGAATACTAGATGTAGAAATCAATGTTTTGGAACTTCAATGATTTTCTTCTGTTGAATCCTTTGAATGCCTTCCGAATCTTCTTGTAGTTGTGTTTTGGGAGTCTATTTATATGTTTAGGGCGAACCCTAACCGTGTAGGGGACTTCTATTTCGACCGGGAAACACTTAAACTCGTCAAAACTCAGATTTGGCCGAAACTAGGACCCGACGTTTGGACCCTAACGTGCCAGGCTAGGGCTGGCGTTTCAGCCCTAACGCCAGGGTTGGGCTGGCGTTTCAGCCCTAACGCCTGGGTATCGCCCGGGCATCTCCTCTTCGACCCTTAAGCGTATTTTCACTGTATTTGCATCCATTTATGCGATTTCCATCTCCAATTCACCTACACATTAAATAAACTCCATTAAACACATAAAAAAAGTGTGTTTTTATCATTAATGCACATAAAATGTAAGGCATATAACATGTTAAATTATGGAATTTAGTCTCGCATCAATAGTCATGTTTGAGAATGAATGTGGAACAATTATAGAGCAGGAGGTTAGATATGAATGGAAGCCATTTTTTTGTAGAGCATGTAGCAACTTTGAACATGACATCAGTGAATGTAGAAAGCAATTAAGGCAGGACAGGGTAGGGGAGGGAATCACCAAAGGAACAAACAATAATATTCAACAGATAATATGGAGAAGGAAAATCCAGAAAAACAGCAACAATTGGATGCAAGTGACATTACTCCAATTGAGAGTAATACAAAGAAGCAACATGAAACACAGGGGAAAAAGAATCTGGCAGGTAACAGCAACAAAGAATAGGAAACATGGCAAGTGGTACAAGGCAAGAAAGCATGGAGAAGTCGAGGAAGTAATCAAATCACTTATGCTGCAGTTACACAAGTGAGAGACAGGAACAATGAAAGCAAAGAAGGTGAAAAACAGTCAAAGGAAAGGAAAACAGAAACTCATGGAATTGGTAACAAATCAGGGCAGGTTGGGGGGCCTCAACCCCACCTCCCTAATGAATAATATTGGTTTCTGAAACATCAGGGGCCTAAACAGGACAACCAAACAGAAGGAAGTCATACTTATTCCTTCAAAGACAGTAGGTTGGACTGTTTGGGCTTTTGAAAATAAAGATTAAGAGAGTTAAGGAAAACAAAGCTGCTCTTAATATTTGCACAATATGATCCTATACTATAAATCACTCAAAGCACAATGCAGGAAGGGTATGGATATTGTGGAGGCCTCATATTTTCACTATGAAGGTAAAAATGGTAACATAACAACTAATCCATAGTATAATAACTCATAGTAGCACAGGGAAGAAGATGCATGTACCAATAGTGTATAGGTTTAATGATCAAGCACTAATGGCAGAGTTATGGAGAGACATAAGAATGATAGCTAATCAAGTGATAGGGTCATGGGCAATAATGGATATTTCAACTCTATACTCAATAAAGAGGATGGAGTGGGGAGTAAGGTGACATATGCAGAAATAAATGAGTTTAAGAAGTGTGTGGAATACTGTGGACTTCAAAAGCTAAAATCATCAGAACGTTTCTATATATGGAATAACAAACAGGAAGGACATAATAGAGTGTTTAGCATAATAGACAGGGTATTCACCAACAATGACTGGTGAATAAACTGCCAGTTTCTGAGGTACACTATATGCCAGCAAGAGTGTATGATCATAGTCCTGCAATTATCTAATGGGAAGGAATAAGTGCACCTAATATGAAGATATTCAGATATTATAACATGTGGAGCATGGACAATTCCTTCATGACAAGAGTGGAATGGAGCTGGATACAACAAATACAAAGGACAAACATGTTTAGAGTGGTTGGAAAATTGAACAGACTGAAGAAAGTGTTGTTAAAGTTAAACAAAAATAGATTTGCTGAAGTGGAGAAACAGGAATATGAAAGCATGAAGAAAATGATAGAATGTTAGGGGAAAATACAAAAAGAACTTAGGAATGAAAGATTAGGCAAAGATGAGAAGGAACTAACCAAGGAAAGCATATACTGGAAAGAGGCAAAAGCAAAATACCTGCAGCAAAAGAGTAGGGTGCAATGGCTTAAATATAGAGACATGAATACATGTTACTTTCACTCGGTGATCAAGGCAAAGAGTGCAGCAACCAGAACTTTCACCATCCAAAATATACAGGGTGAAACAGTCTAAGAAACAGATGCGGTAGCTGATGCCTTCAAGGAATTCAACATAAACTTAGTGGGATCTGACAAATAGAATAGAGAGAATGTGGTAAGAAGCATAGTTCAAGAAGGACCAACTGTTTAGTAGAACAAAGGGGTCAGCTGATAAAAGGGTTTTCACAGAAGGAAGTTAAAGAGGCATTATGGGATATAGATGGAACAAAGGCATCGGGACCAGATGGGTATGGAAGTCAATTATTTAAAAATAGTTGGTACATTGTAGGGGAGTATATCACTGCGTCTATATTAGAATTTTTCCAATCTGGGAAAATGCTCAAAGCTCTAAACAGTACAGTAATAACTCTCATACAAAAATCTCCCCATGCTGCAATAGTGCAAGATTATAGGCCCATAGCATGCGGTAATGTGGTGTACAAGATAATTTCAAAGATTTTGTACAATCGATTGAAAATGGTGCTGCCAGACATAATTTCACAAAATCAAAGTGCATTTGTGGCAGGTAGAACAATAGCGCAGAACATACTGATATGTCATGACTTGGTCAGATTATACAACAGGAAACATACTACTAAAAGCTGCTTGATAAAGGTGAATTTGAAAAAAGGAATATGACTCTATTGAATGGAAGTTTGTAGAGGAAATGATTCATGCACTAAACTTTCTTGGACTGTTCATAAGGTGGATTATGGCATGTATCAAAACAACTATCTATAGCATAAACTTGAATGTAGGATGTTATGGCAGCATAAAAGGGAAAAGAGGACTAAGACAGAGGGACCCAATATCACCCCTCTTATTTGTGATTTGTATGGATTCTTTACAAGAATAATGGGACATGTAGCTAAGCAGAAGGAGTTCAGCTATCATACCAAATGTAAGGGATTGAAACTGACACACTTATACTTTGCGGATGATATGATATTATTCAGCAAAGGAGATTATGCATCAATAATGCTCATGCTAAGGGGTCTCAAGTCCTTTTCAAATGCATCAGGAATGACAATTAATGCAAATAAATAGAATATCTTTTGTGAAAACATGAATGGAAGGGAGATAGAAGACATATGTGAATTGACAGAGTATAAAAAAGGTAAACTACCTTTTAAATGCCTAGGAGTACCTATATCCCCAAAGAAACTAAATGTTGTAGACTGTGAAATATTGATAGACAAGATTCTAATAAGAATAAAAGGATGGGGGTCCAGGAACCTATCCTATGCAGGGTGAAATCAATTGGTGAAAACTGTGTTGCTGCACTTGCACTCATATTGGGCATCCATATTCATTCTTCCAAAAAAAGTGATGAAAGAAATTGTAGCTATATGTAGGAATAACTTATGGGATGGGAAAGTTTTCACGAACAAGCCTCCTCTAGTAGCATGGGATATAGTCTGTAGACCAAAAGAAGATGGAGGATTAGGAATACAAGAATGCTTGGCATGGAATGAAGCAGCAGTGGCAAAGTATGTGTGGAATATTGAGCAAAAAAAGTGACTCGCTATGGGTCAAATGGGTAGATCACATATACATAAAAGACAGACTGGTGGCAATACAAACCACCAGAAGATTATGCATAGTATTGGAAGAAGATATGTGACATCAAAACAGTATTTACAACAGGTTTTGAACAAAAAAGGTGGAAGGGGCAAACCAAGAGATACATAGTAAGTGAAGGGTACAAATGGAGAAGAGGACCAACACCTAAATGTCCATATGCAAGATGGATTTAGAATAGATTAAATGTTCCAAAAACTGCTTTATAGACTGGTTGATCGTGAGACAAAGATTGCTTACGAGGGATAGATTGCACATGATGGGAGTGAGCCAGGAGAAAACATGTCTACTATGTGAAATGCACGATGAAACAGTACAATATTATTTTGAGTGCCAGTTTTCCAGAAGATGTATTGCAGAATTATGCAGCTGGTTGGGAATAAAGCTTAATCAACCAGATATGCAGAACATTTGGAGGAAGATAGGATGATGTATAAAAGGGAGAATCTGCAGAGGATTTGTGATTTCAATCACCACAGAAATTATGTATGAAATAAGGCAAGCAAGAAATGAAGCTCTATAGAATCAGACAGTGCTAATGCCAACAAAGATGTGGAAGAATATTAAAGAGGATAACAAATACAGAATGCAACTTATAGTTGATAAAGAATTAGAAAGAAAAAGAATGGATCAATCTTTTGTATAGATAGGAAAATGAATAGGTTCTCATAGGGAATACCTACCTAGTAGGGATGCAAAAGGATGATACAATTTGGTATTGAGCTAAATAGAATAGCTTATAGATTATAGTAGGGATATAAATTTGTAAATATCTTTGTCAGGTGGAGATCAATAAAAATTTTCTTTCACCCAAAAATAAAAATTTGAAAAATAGTCAATCTCCACCTTATATGTTAACTAGTCTATCTTAACATGAGTTGCACGTTTATCTCATCCCAGTTTGTTTGCAAAATACTGGATTTTATCATATGTATAATTTTTAAAAAGAGTTATTAGGGCATTTGGATAGACATCATTTGCAATTCAATGTTTATTTTCGAATTTTATCTATTATATTAATTTTAATAAAATAAAAAATTAAACCTAAATGTTTTGTTTGAGTATCTCAAAGAAGGTAAATTTCACTCACAAAAGTTTTAACTTCTTCTCTAATTGAAAATTCATGTCAAACACAATTTCAACTTCAAATTTAACTCATAAATACTAATTTTTCAAACTTCAACCAAATATGGTCCAAACATAATCATTTAAAATAAATAAGTAACAAATATTTGTTGTTAACAATCGTAAAATAAATTTCTTTTCTGCTAGTTAACGTTATATATTTTTTCAAATGTTAAAAGATACTTTCAAAACTTTAATATATGTACAAACTATTTTATTGCTTACAAACGAAAAGGTGTAACAACTCCAATCCCAACCACGGGCCGTGATGGCGCCTAACATCCACTTGTTAGGCAAGTCAACGTTGGCTAAAATATTAATTAATTTAATAATTTAAAAGCAAGATAATGATGACAAACAATTAATAACTCTCAAATACATGAGACAAATACATAAGCTACGCAGTCTATGCGACTCCCAGAAATACAGAGTTACAAATATATGAGCGACTAGAATACTACAAATATGATCTGAAAAGAAGTGCAACTATCTGAAACTAGATAAACAGTAAAAATAGGATAGAATGGGACTTCAAGGACTGCAAACGTCATGAAGTTCTCCCTCGAGCCTTCTGTGAAAGTCGGATCTGAGAAATCTCCATTGATCCCATGTACTCTTTAAGCATCAAACCTAACATCGACGAAGTAGTGACGAGACTATGACAAGACACTAACTATTAACCTGTATGAATATTAATAAATGAAGGCAGAAATATAGATAAAGTAGTAAACTCATAAGAACAGAACTGAAGGTCAATTAAGAGAGGGCCTCATAATAATATCATCTCATAACCTCATATCAGTACCGAGAAAAAAAATACTACTTCTACAACACATCATACTCTGTTGCGGAGCGCAACCCGGTCCCAATCTGTTGCGGCGCGTAACGCGATCCTATATCATTTCACAATATTTGTTATGATGTGCAACCCCATCCGAATATTATATTAATATCAGTTGCAGCGTGCAACCTGTTCCCGTTATCAATTCATTTTAATATTGTTGTGGTGCACAAACCCGTTCCCAATATCAACTTATTAACATGAACAACTAACCACAATAAAATTTCATAATCTCAGCACGAAAGGAAACAAAGAGTATAAAACATCAAAGAGCTACCAACAAAATAGAGAATAACCAGCACCTCAAATTTACACCGATGGAGTTGGTAGCTCCCAGAGTTCAGGTCGACCAGGTCCCAAAGTTTATACTGATGTAGCCGGTAGCTCCGGTCCAGCACGAGGCTAGGGCAGCAACTTCTGAGGCGGAGCAACTCATACTTGAGAGGTACAAGAAGTACCATCCTCCTACCTTCAGCGAATTGGTGACAGATGATTCCCAAGGTTTTCTGGAGGAGTGTTACCGTATTATCCGTACTATGGGCATAGTAGAGTCAAGTGGGGTTTCCTTTACCACATTCCAGCTTAGAGAGCATCCTATCAGTGGTGGCGTGCTTATGAGTTGAGTAGTCCGGCTGAGGCAACTTCACTTACATAGACTCAGTTCTCGGACATGTTTTTGAGAGAGTATGTCCCTTAGAGCATCAGGGAGCATGGCGCACGAAGTTTGAGAAGATGCTACAGGGTGCTATGACTGTGTTAGAGTACGCAGTTGGCTTAAGTGATTTGGCCCGACATGCACCGACCTTGGTTTCCGCAGTTTGAGAGAGGGTTCGTCGGTTTATTAAGGAACTCCACCCCAGTATCCAGATTAGTATGGTCAGGGATTTTGAGATGGATATTTCTTACCAGCAGGTTATGAGTATTGCTAGGAGATTGGAGGGCATGCTCGCTAGGGATAGAGAGGGGAGGGAAGCCAAAAGGTCTCAAGATTCTGTCACTCATAGTGGTACTCGTGCCCCAACTGCAGTTTTCCATGGTAGGGTTTATGTGAGTCGCCCCGTTCATTTATCTCTTCCAGCTGCCAGTGGTATACCTGCCCCTTATAGGCTCCAGGAGCCTTATTATGCACCGCTAGTTTCTAGTTTACCTCCTACATGGGATGCTTTGTGCGTCCAGTCCAACAGACCTGGCCCGATCCAGTCAGGGAATTCATGCCCTATGAGATATTGTTTTGAGTGTCGCAACACTCTCCATATAGTGAGGGATTTCCTCAGACTTAGGACGGGTGCACCTTCACAGACTTCACATCCACCGCGTGCTCCACCGGTTCCTCAGGCTATGATTCCAACACCAGTTACCGCCCCAACTACTCAGACAACTCGAGATAGAGGTTGGGGAGGTTGAGGTCACCCTAGTGGGAGAGGCCAGGCCAGAAAGTATGCTCTTCCGGCTCGTATAGAGGCAGTTTCTTCCGACTCTATCATTACAGGTATTGTTCCGGTATGTCATAGAGATGCGTCGGTCTTATTTGATCAATGCTCTACATATTCCTATGTGTCCTCTTATTTTGCCCCGTATTTGGGTGTATCTCGGGATTCTTGAAGTTCCCCTATTTAGGTGTCTACTCTTGTGGGAGATTCTCATGTTGTGGACCGCGTGTATCAGTTGTATTTAGTTGTTCTTAGTTGTTTTGTGACCAAAGCCGATTTATTAATTCTTAGTATGGTAGACTTTGATGTTTATCTTTGGCATGGACTGATTGTCGTCCCATTATGATATTCTTGATTGTCACGCTAAGACCGTGATGTTGGTTATGCCATGTTTACCATAATTAGAGTGGAGCGGTACCTTAGAGTATACTCCCAACAGAGTTATATCCTTTCTTAAAGCTGAACGAATGGTTGAGAAGGGGAGTGACACGTATCTAGCTTATGTGAGAGATGTCAGTATTGATACCCCTACAATTGAGTCAATTCCAGTAGTGAGGGACTTTCCAAATAGGTTTCCAGCTGATATTCCGAGCATGCAGCTCGAGAGAGATATTGATTTTGGCATTGATTTATTGTCGGGACTTAGACCATCTATATTCCTCCATATCGTATGGATCCTCCTAAGTTGAAGGAGTTAAAGGAGCAGTTATAGGAGTTTCTTGATAAGGGCTTCATTCGTCCTAGTATGTCACCTTCGGATGCTCCGGTCTTATTTGTGAAGAAAAAGGATGGTTTTATGCGTTTGTGCATTGATTATCTCCAACTAAACAAATTTACAGTGAAGAACATGTATCCATTGCCTCGTATTAATGACTTATTTGATCAGTTATAGGGTGCCAAGGTGTTTTCCAAGATTGAATTACGTTCAGCTATCATTAGTTGAAGATTCGAGAGCCAGATATTCCAAAGACTGCTTTCAAGACTCTGTATAGTTAGTACGAGTTCCTTGTGATGTCTTTAGGGCTGACAATTGCCAACAACATTTATGCACTTGATGCACAGTGTGTTACATCCCTATCTTGACTCTTTTGTCATTGTGTTTATTGATGACATTCTGGTGTGCTCCCGGACTCGGGAGGATCATGAGCAACACCTGAGGACTGTGTTTCAGACCTTGAGAGAAAAGAAGTTATACGAAAAATTTTCAAAGTGTGAGTTTTGGGTAGACTGAGTGGCATTCTTAGATCTTGTAGTATCGAGTGATGGGATCAAGGTGGATCCGAAGAAGGTGGAAGTAATACAGAGTTTTCCTAGACCGTCCTCAGCCATAGAGATCTGGAGTTTTCTTGGTTTGGAAGGGTATTACCTTCAATTTGTAGAGGGTTTCTCATATATTGAAGCATATATGACCATCCTGAACCAGAAGGGTCCTCCGTTAAGGTGGATAGAGGAGTGTGGGGAGAGCTTTCAAAAGCTCAACACAGCTTTGACTACTGCCCCAGTATTGGTATTTCCTATAGGTTCGGGGTTTTATACTGTATATTGTGATGCGTCGTGGATTGGTATCAGTGTGGTGTTGATGAAGGACAATAGGGTGATTGTCTACGTGTCTAGACAGCCGAAAGTGCATGAAAAGAACTATCCTGTCCATGAACTTGAGTTAGAAGCTATTGTTCATGCCTTGAAGATTTGGCGGCACTATTTGTACCGTGTCCTTGTGAGATTTACACCGATCATCAGAGTTTGCAGTATCTGTTCAAGAAAAAGGATCTTAACTTGCGTCAGCAGAGGTGGTTGGAGCTTCTTAAGGGCTATGATATCACCATTATTGACCATACGGGGAATGCCAATATGGTGGCTGATGCTTTGAGTCGCCGGGCGGAGAGTTTTGGGAGCTTAGCATATCTACCAGCAGCAAAGAGGCCATTGGCATTGGATGTTCAGGCCTTAGCCAGTATGATGACCGTATCAGGTAGTGTCAGTATGATGACCCCCATCTGCTTGTCCTTAAGGACGTGCTCAAGCACCGTGATGCTAAGGAGGTCACTATTGGGGATGATGGTGCATTGAGGATGCAAGGCAAGCTATGTGTTCCCAATGTGGATTGTTTGCGTGAGTTGATTCTCCAAGAGGCTCACAGTTCGCGGTACACCATTCATTCGGGTGCTGCGAAGATGTATCAGGACTTGAGGTAGCATTACTGGTGGATGAGAATGAAGAAGGACATAGTGGAGTATATAACTCGGTGTCTTAATTGTCAGCAGGTGAAGTATGATCATCAGCGACCAGGTGGGTTGCTTCAGAAGTTAGATATTCTGGAGTAGAAATAGGAGCGATCACTATGGATTTCATTTTTGGGTTTCCACGGTTCAGTGGATGTTTGATGCAGTTTGGGTGATTGTGGATAGGCTGACCAAGTCAGCTCATTTCCATTCTGTAATGACTACCTATTCTTCCGAGCAGCTGGCTTGAGTATATATCTGCGGGACCGTCGGGCTTCATGGTGTACCAGTATCTATCATATCTTACCGGGGTACGTAGTTTACATCATGGTTCTGGAGGTCCGTACATCATGAGTTAGGTACTCGAGTGGAGCCGAGCACAACATTTCACCCTCACACGGATGGACAGGCCGAGCGCACTATTTAGATATTAGAGGATATGCTTCGTGCATGTGTGATGGAGTTTCAAGAGTCCTAGGATCAGTTCTTGCTACTTGCAGAGTTTGCCTACAACAACAGTTATCAATCGAGCATCCAGATGGCACCGTATGAGGCTATGTATGGTAGACAGTGTCGATTTCCAGTGGGTTGGTTTGAGCCGGGAGAGGCTAGATTATTGGTACAAACTTGGTTCGGATGCCTTGGATAAGGTGAAGGTGATTCAGGATCGACTCCGCACAGCCCAGTCTAGGCAGAAGAGTTATGCGGATCGAAAGGTTTACGATGTTGAATTTATTGTTGGAGAGCGGCTCTTACTCTAGGTTTCTCTTATGAAGCGCGTTATAAGGTTTAGAAATAAGGGCAAGATGAGCCCAAGGTTTATTGGTCCCTTTGAGGTGTTGCGACGTGTTGGGGAGGTTGCTAGCTCGCCATGCCTCCCAGTCTTGTAGGGGTTCATCCAGTATTCCATGTTTCTATGCTCCGGAAGTATCACGGTGATCCATCTCTTGTGTTGGATTTTAGCTCAGTCCAGCTGGACAAGGATTTATCTTATGTTGAGGAACCGATGGCAATTTTGGACAAGCATATTCGAAAGCTGAGGTCAAAGAACATTGCTTATATGAAGGTTCAATGGAGGGGTCAACCGGTCGAGGAGGTGACTTGGGAAACTGAGCTTGATATGCGTAGTCGTTATCCTCATCTTTTCACCGTTTTAGGTATGTCTCTATACTCATTGGAGGACGAACAATTGTTTTAAGAGGGGGATGATGTAACGATCCGACTGGTCATTTTGAGAGTAATAGCCTCGATCCCCTTCTTACTGCTTTCCCCATATCTCTTTCTGCTTATGTGACTTGTCGGGAGGTTTTGGTTGTGTTTTCGGAGTGTTTTACTTAGTCCCTAAAACGGAAGCTTAAGTCTTAGGATTTTGACTATAGTTGGAACTATGTGAAGACGACTTCGGAATGGAGTTTTGTTGGTTGCATTAGCTCCATTGGGTGATTTTGAAATTAGGAGCGTGTTCAAATTGTGTATTGGAGGCCTGTAGATGAATTAGGCTTGAAATGGCGAAAGTTGAATGTTTGGAGATTTTGATCAGAAGTGGAATTTTTGATATCGGGATCAGATTCCGATTCTGGAAGTTGGATTAGGCCCGCAATACTGAATATGACTTGTGCGCAAAATTTGGGGTCAACCGGACGTGTTTTGATAGGTTTCGACATCGGTTGTAGAAATTTGAAGTTTCAAGTTCATTAAGTTTAAATTGGAGGGTGATTCGTGTTTTTAGCATTGTTTGATGTGATTCGAGGGCTCAACCAAGTTCATATGGATTTTTAGGACTGGTTGGTATGTTTGGTTGAGGTACCAGGGGCCTCGGGTGTGATTTAGATGCTTAACGGATTGAATTTGGACTTAGGCTAGTTGCAGGATCACACGTGCAGAAGACCAAGCATAGATGCAGTTTTGATTTCGCGGTCAGGGGTCACCCGTGCGAGGTAATATTCCACATATGCGCTGCCTGCAGATGCGCCTAAGGAGCGCAGGTGCGAAGTGAGGCCGCAAAAGCGGACCAGATTCCGTAGGTGCGTACTCGCAGGTGCGGCCTCTTCATCGCAGATGCGGACCCAGCCCCTTAAATAAATTCCGCAGGTGCGAGGGAAATTCTGCAGGTGCAGCGTCGCAGGTGCAATTGGTGGTTCGCAGATGCGAAATCGCTTGGCAGAAAAGGCTAAGTTTGAGGGTTTGAATTCATTATCCATTGTGGGACCTGGAGAGCTCGGATTGAGCCAAAATTTCGAGGATTTTTCAGAGGGAGCTTTGGGGTAATGATTCCTAACTCGCTTTTGCTTATATTTCATTAATCTATAGTTGATTTCATCATGTAATTAAGGAATTTGGGTGTGTAATTTGGGGGAAAATGTTGGATGCTCTTGAACTAAGATTTTGGGTTTTGATTGGGATTTTGACATCGGATTTGGATAATTTTGATACGAGTGAATTCGTGAATGAATGGGTGTTCATATTTTGCAACTTCTGATTCCGAGATGTGGGCCCGAGTTGAATTTTTGGGGAGATTTTTTAATTTCTTTCTTTAGTTTTGATTTCGTTAATTAGATTAGTTTATTACAGTTATATTTATGGTATGTAATTGATTTTTGCTATATTTGGGCCATTCGGAGTCGTATATTCGTGGAAAAGGCATTGTTATTGATTAATTGAGTTTGGTTCGAGGTAAGTGGCTTGCCTAACCTTGTGTGTGGGAAATCCCATTAGGATTTGGTACTGCTATGATATGTGAGCGCCGCGTACGCGAGGTGACGAGTGCGTATATGGGATATTTTTTGTATAACCTAATTTTTACTGAGTAATAACTTGTTTCATCTTAATTGAGCTATACTAGCCTGTGTTGTTATCCTGTTGGCCTAGAATAACATGTCTACGTTTCTTAATTGTTTATCTAAACTCTGTGCAACATGCTTAGTGGATTCCTACTCCTTTTCTTGACTTGTACTTAGTCAAAACTGTAGGTTTTCTTGTTGTAACTGTTATCTCCATAGTTTGAGCTGCGTATTTACTTTGGGACTATGGGATGGTATCCCGGGAGATCCCCCTACATATTTACTTTGGGACGAGATCCCCCTGCACATTTACATTTGAGACTACGAGGTGGTACCTCGGGAGTTCTCCCTGCATATTTACTTTTGAGACTACAAGGTGGTATCCTAGGAGTTCTCCCTGCACATTTATTTTGGGACTACAAGATGGTATGGTATCTCGGGAAATCCCCTACTGTCTACCCCTGTGTGTTGTACTGTTATTTTGCTGTATTTCCTTTTGTTAAATTCTAGTCTCTTATTATACTGTATATTCTCTTGCCTCATTTATTATTTTCCAGTGGGCCTGACCTGACCTCGTCATTACTCGACTGAGGTTAGTCTTGGAACTTACTGGGTACCATTGTGGTGTACTCATGCTACTCTTCTGCACATGTGTTCGTGAGAAGATCCAGGTACCTCCTACCAGCCTCATTTTTAGTTGCATATTGCTGCTGCTCCAGAAACTTCAAATTACATCAGCCTGCGTCCGCAGACCTCAGAGTCCTCCTCTATCTCTTTTGTGGTGTTCTTCCATTACTTATTTTAGATACTGATGTATAGGACAACTAGACAAATTCATAGAAGCTTGTGACTTATGATGTTCCGAGTCTTGGGGAAATTCTGTATATATTTCGAGAGTTTGTTATTGTATATTCCAAGCGTCATTTCTATCAGTTATTAAATTACCTGTTGTTGTTAGATGTTAAGAATTTTGCTTTCATTTTCATTGTTTACGCAAATGATAGGCTTACCTAGTCTTAGACACTAGGTGTCATCGCGACCTCTCACGGAGGGAAGTTTGGGTCGTGGCACAAGTAAGGCATGTAGCAGTCAAAGCATGTAACAAAATATAACACGGAAAAAATAATAACGTAAAGGTAAATAGTTCAACCCACATGCTATAACCTATGAAAATGCATATGCACTCGTCACATCGCATATACGCCATTCCCACACATAAATCATGTAGAAAATAGACCAAACAAGTCCTAATTCCATTGAGTCAAAGTTAAACACGACACTTACCACTTTTCTCAATCAAATCAACAACCAATCTTGGTTTTCCTTTAGAACAATCCTCCAACCAATCAAATCTAGCCAAATATAGTTCAAACAATTCAAAATAAGCATTAGAAATTACCCATGACTGCAAAAGATTCAATCTTTAATGAAATTGGAAAAAGTCAACAAAAGTCAACCCCTTTCCCGCTTGGTCAAAATTCGAGATTCAGCCCAAAACAAAATTATCCATTCACCCCGAGCCCGATTATATGATTTGTGTCGAAATTCGACCTCAATTCGAGGTCTAAATATCAATTTTATGAAGTCCCTAAATTCTATCGAAAACCCCTAATTTTACCATCAAATCCCTAGATTTGATGTTAAAATCACACTGCCTGTATGAACAAACAAACTTTGCACAACCAGCTTACGTAGAAAAGATTCCATATTCTATGCTAACAGATTCGTGACATCCATGTACTGAGTCGTCAAATGAGCCACGTTAAAAAAGCCCAAGCTTATACGCATTAGCCCACAGGGTGCCCCAATAGGGCCCGAATGAAAGACCCAAGCCTACATGAATGACATGAACCATCAAAGTCCTACAAATGAAGACTTGGCCCTATCAAGCCTGCTTTCCTCGATAAAAGCCCACAGAAGGGCCAAAGCACAACAAGCCTACTCATCATCAAAGCAAGTCCAAGCCCATGCAAAAATGACCTCATTGTCATGGGAGCCCTTTCCTTACTCCTCAATATAGTCGCAGGTTCTATACATTAAGATTTGCAGCACCTATTCAGGAGCTGGGGAATCGGCTTGCAAGGAAAATCTTGATTGAAAGTCCATATCTTTCTATTTTCNACAAAAATGACCGCATTGTCATGGGAGCTCTTTCCTTACTTCTCAATATAGTCGCAGGTTCTATATATTAAGATTTGCAGCACCTCTTCAGGAGTTGGTGAATTGGCTTGCAAGGAAAATATTGATTGAAAGTCCATATCTTTCTATTTCCTCTATCTCCGGCTAGAAAAGAATGTATGCGACAAACTTTGATATCTCACTGGTTTAGATACGATGAGATAATCATCAAAGTTTGGTAATCTCAACTGGAATACCTCACTGCACTGGTACAGGTTATGAGCCACATTCAGCGAAGAGTTTCTAGTCTTTGTCCCCTTAATGCATCATAAATTGCAAGGAAAATGAAAAAGAAAAAAAAACTTGAATTCTATAGGTTTAGCTAAGATGATTTCAGAAATTAGAAACTTATTCTTTTTATTTTGGTGCGAGCTCAACTTAAGCTATACATTTCCCGAGAAGAGATATTTGGGTACCACTTGTGGCAGAATTTCCAAATCTATTTAGTATGGAGATGTTGGCACAAGAAGGTGAACTATCATTATATATCAATCTTTTGCTCTGGTAGCTATTGACTTGACTACATTGTCTCATAGAGCAGTGTTTTCTCATGGAGGAAAGAAAGATGGGCCAAATCATGGGGTAAGTGCCAAAGAAATTTCATACTAGCTACTTCCACTACTGTCACCCCTAAGTATTACGTTATTTATGAGAGTTCGGCCATTCGAAGAAAAGAAATCGGATTATACAAAGTGTCCCTATGATGTTGACACAATCTGGTTGGCAAAATTTTCTTATTCAAAACATTCAAGATTATTTGGATCATTGTTCCAATGTATCTCAGCCTTTCTGCAAGTTCCAATTTAGAAGGCTGTAATTGATCATTAGAACACAAAACAATGGCCAATAAAAAGAATTTTCCTTTGAAGTTTATTTTAATGAGCATAAAACCAGGTGAAGAGTCTAATTACTGCTTTTCTGTTATTTCACTTTATAGGTTAGGGTCACCGTGACTATGTGGGTCATACTATTTAGGGAGTTGAGGCAAAAAATGGCTTGATGAATCATTCGCCACGCACCAGCCACATTCACTTGCTTATCATAGAGGCTGTAAGTACACAGTGTCCCACAAGTAGGCTGTTTTTTCCGAAATGCAATCAGAGATAACCGTAACCGTGTATATATAGAAATATATCTCCGATGCTGTCATTTCTAAATGTCCACTTCAACCTCTGTTTCACCTCCCAAAGAGCAAAGTTGGCTTGATGAACGCAGATGAGGAAGCGGGAGCAAGAAAACCAATAATCTCTTTCTTATCCTTCTACTTAAGGTTAAGAGGCAAAGAAAAACACTTTTTCTACTGAGAAAGCGATTAGTCAGAGCAATTGTTCAAGACTTAGTCGAGCGTTAGCGAAGCTCGATCCTCATAGCGAGGCACTTCGAGTTAGCGAGGCGCTGTAGTAGCGTCGACGACCTATGTTCTATAATGTTGACCAAGGACGCTTCGCCTTCTCTATAAAAGCAGTCAACTGAGTTCTGAACGGATTAGCTCCTTGGTAATGGCTTAATCTTGTCACGACCCCAAATCCTAAAAGGTCATGATGGCGCCTATCGTGGAACTAGGCTAGCCAACTATCACCTTACTACCCATTTGTTCAATTATAAGAGTCCACAATTTAATAATAAGCATGCAACCAAGCATAGAATAGTGTAATTTAGTCTTAGCGTCCCAATAATAGTCTAAACAAAACCTCCCAAGACTGGAGTCAATAGTCATGAGCATCTAAGAAAATCTAACTCTGCTAAAACTATAATATATGTCTCTGAATCAAGTGCTAAAACTAAATAAGGAAGGGAAGTGGAGAGCTGTGGACGCTGGACAGCTACCTCGAAATCCCGTAACAGCTGCTAACGAACTGAGATAGCTACTGCTCCAGACCGTCACCTGAATCTGTGCACAGAGGCACAGGGAGTCTTTATGAGTGTGCCAACTCAGTATTAATGAAAATAAATCACAGTCTGAGAATTATAAAACACACAGTACAAATACACAATTTCACAAAACCAGTAAAACACCAAGTCACCATGTAGTATTCATCAAATACATAAGTTCGAAATCAGTTTCCAGAAATCCTTTGAAACAAGTGTAATATCAGTGTATCTCAGTAAAATTCTCAGTTTGAAAACGAAGTAAATCATAGTTCGAAAACTTAGTAAAATCATCAAAAATCTGCCCCTCGGGCCAAAATCATTTCGCGTAACAGTTGCCCCTCAGGCATTCTCACAATCACTCAGTAATAGCCCCGCGGTCAATAATCATCACTCAGTATCAGCCCTGCGGGCAATGATCATCACTCAATAGGTACATGCGCTCCGTGGGGGTGTGTACAGACTCCAGAGGGGATCATACATCCCAAGCGCTATAACAACATAAGGCCTGAAAGCCTCCTCACAATATAGGCTTGAAAGCCTCCCTCATATAAGGCCTGAAAGCCTCCTCACAATATAAGCCTGAAAGCCTCCCTCATATAAGGCCTGAAAGCCTCCTCACAATATAGGCCTGAAAGCCTCCTCACAATATAAGCCTGAAAGCCTCCCTCATATAAGGCCTGAAAGCCTCCTCACAATATAGGCCTGAAAGCCTCCCTCATATAAGGCCTGAAAGCCTCCTCACAATATAGGCCTGAAAGCCTCCCTCATATAAGGCCTGAAAGCCTCCTCACAATATAGGCCTGAAAGCCTCCCTCATATAAGGCCTGAAAGCCTCCTCACAATATAGGCCTGAAAGCCTCCCTCATATAAGGCCTGAAAGCCTCCTCACAATATAGGCCTGAAAGCCTCCCTCATATAAGGCCTGAAAGCCTCCTCACAATATAGGCCTGAAAGCCTCCCTCATATAAGGCCTGAAAGCCTCCTCACAATATAGGCCTGAAAGCCTCCCTCATATAAGGCCTGAAATCCTCCTCACAATATAGGCCTGAAAGCCTCCCTCATCTAAGGCCTGAAATCCTCCTCACAATATAGGCCTGAAAGCCTCCTCACAATATAGGTCTGAAAGCCTCCTCACAACATAGGCTTGAAAACCTCACTCAGTTAGACACTCTCAATTTTCCCTTAGGCCATAAACATACCGGGTTCTCGACCCAAAACAGTATTTCATTTTTCAATAAATAGTATCAAATACACTAAGTGTCAAAACAATTTATCAGGGAAGGACTGAGTGAATAATCATAGCATATCAGTGAGGAAAATATAGTAAACACAACCCCAAGGGGAAAA
Source organism: Nicotiana paniculata (assembly GCA_005239505.1). NCBI lineage: Eukaryota > Viridiplantae > Streptophyta > Magnoliopsida > Solanales > Solanaceae > Nicotiana > Nicotiana paniculata. Next base: position 151,905 of record ML334879.1, read on the forward strand.
CAGATTGGCACTAGGCCCCAAACGTGGCTTACAGCCCAAAACATATAAAAATATACGATTACTATTTAAGCACAGGATTAAAAGTCGTTTTAGCAACTCAATAGTCGCCTAAATAGGGAAGATATTTCCAAAGTTTCAACTTTGCATTCCAAAACCCGTGAAAGGGTGCAGAGTCCGGGGTATCATACCCTCAGGACTGGATTTAAAGACATTACTTACCTCAAACTAGCCCGGAAACTATTCCGCAATACGCTTGCCTCTCGAATCAACTTCCGAAGGCTCCAAATCTATCAAGTTCAGATTTTTATCATCAAATTATGCTTAAGGAATAAATTCCAATTGAAAAATATCGATTTTAACTCAAAAATCCGAACCCGGTCAAAACCCGATCCCCGGTCTCAAAACTTTTTATGCCAAAATGTTCTTCATCATCTCACGAGTCAGTACATATAAACAACGCCAAAATCGAAATTTGTTTGACCCCTCAAATAGACCCCTAAAGGTCTCATAATCTCAAGCCCTAAACCCACCTTTTTCTACTGATTCTCATGAATTAAATGCTGAGATTATGTTCTAGTATCATCCATAAATGAGTTTTAATGATCAAAACACTTACCTCTATGAAGAACAATAATTTTATCTCTTAAAAAACGCCTCAAAAGCTTCTTCCCGTTAAAATATTTAGAAGAAAACTCGGACTGCTCGTTATATATATACTGTTCACGCGTTTTACTGCTCCCAATGGATTCCTTGTGAAATTCTAATCATTTTAGGCTTTTGAATCACTCAATTGGACCTTATAATGAAGGAGATATGTAGGTTTTAAGATTTGTAAATAGTGCAGGTTTTTAATACGCTGTCAGGGGTAATTTCATAATTAACCTGAAAAATCTGGCAACCTTTGTAAAATGGCCATAAAATCCTCATACGATTTTTAAATTCGACGATTCTTTTTGCTACGGGTCCGTAATTACGATACGGATCTAAATCATCATTCAAAACATTTATAGGAGATCATTTGTTCAATATGATATCATTTATGCTTGAAGAAACGACGTCGAAGCATAAGAAAAACGAGCACAACGCAGCCCAGACCTATCCGAAACTCACCCGAGCTCCTCGGGACCCCGTACGAACATACTAACAAAACTTATTACATAACTTGAACCTATTCGAACCTTCGGAACACCCAAAACAACACAAAAACACCAGATCTACGTCGAATTCAAGCCTAAGAACTTCTAAATCTCCAACTTTCGCCAATTCAAGCCTAATTCTACATCGGACATCACCAAATTATTCTGAACACACTCCTAAGTCCCAAATAACCTAACGAAGCTATCCGAGCCATAAAATCTGCATTCCGAGGTCGTTTACCAATAATTCAACTATCAGTTGACTTTTCCAACTATAAGACTATTTTTAAAGACTAAATGTCTCAATTCTCACTACAGCCATTCTGAACCCGAGCCAACCGACTCTAACCCAAAAATATACAGCATAACCAAATCATGACAAGGCAATAATAACAATAATAATATAAATTCTACGGAACGACCGATCGGGTCGTTACATTCGTTACATTCTCCCCAACTTAAACATACGTTCATCCTCAAACGTGCCTAGAGTTGTTCCAAACACCACCAAAATTGTCGTGCAATCTACCATGCACATATTTGGAGATGATTTCACGTCACCCTGACCCATATAGGTCTAATAGCACAATACAATTGAAATTTTGAAGTCCAATCTTGACCCCTAAACCTTAGAACTACATTTTCACTTCTAAATCAATTTACAAGATCAAAATCCCAAAACTATAAACTGAATAAGTCTGAGCACACTGTAACAAGTCATCCGTAACCCAAGATGAAATAACTTGATCCACTGCATGACTCAAGCACTCGTGGAGATAACTCCTAATCACAATAGTTGTTTTTAACAACCCAATACCGATAAATAACCTCTTATCAAGCAAGCCTCGTTCTAACCCTTTCATATACTACCAATGATGAAGGGAACACGCAAAAACTAGTAACCATTTGTCTGATCAGCATCAATACCACTATACCATCCTGAGCCATAACCTATGCAACTCGTTCACTCAATAACAACATCCCAAAACCTCAAATTTATAAAATAAAGAAGATTCACACGAGAGGACTATCCTGCCACTAACACTTACCACATCGCATCATGCTAAAAGCCTGGTATACATCGTGAGACCATAGCACACGAATTCAACACCAAGGATCATACATCCACTTAACTCCGCTACAAGGCGTGATCCCATCCAATAGCTAGACCACTTGAATTACTCTAAGACACCTTTCTCAAAATCAATAACCATGCGAAATTCGGCATCAAGTACTCAAAGTGCATTGCCATAACCACGGGGAAATCGTACATACCATGCCACCCGAACCAAAAAGAACATAAGTAAAACGTCTCAATCCTGCAACACCCAATTACTTACCTTACTCAAATCTCTCTATAAAGCCCAGATAGAACTGCACCCTATGCACCTATAACAAACGATCACAATCTCTCGAAACACCAAAAGGCAACTCATAGATCACTCCAAAACACGAATAAGCTCAATGACAACTGAATGGTACATCCCTCAACAATAGCAATTCAAAGTCAACAATTTTGGACTCGGTGCAGACCACACACCCATACTGGCCTACCAATAACTCTAAGTCAACTCTGGTCACCCACAACATGTAGATAACTTTCTGAACGTTCATAATGACTAAATCATGACATATACTAACACCTGACTAGCTTTGCTTGCATCCTCGTAGTTCACAACTACAAAAATAATCTGTTCATGAAAACTCCCAGTCCCAAAATCCATGAGGCGCACCAATTACCATATCTGATCCCAATTCCACTACTCAAATATATAACACATCCCCGATGCTCAATCATTCCACGAGGGATATCCCCATAATTCCTCTGTGTCACCAAGATACCTTGAATATCAGCAGTCGATCTAACAAGAGAGCGTCATAACACCAATGGAGCACCCTTATTCGAACACATTGCCTTAAACACATTGTCCTTAATGAATGTATACTCTCATCCAGCCACCCCAATAGTGTTATCCTTTACCTAATCATCTGAAACTGCCACTTCTGACCTTTCTTCCAGAACTGAACCGTGACCTCACATATGCCACTCTCCATTATACACAAAATATCGCATGCCACCAAATTCCAAGAGAATTGCTAATAAACACTTGTAACAACTCATTACCTTATAAACACCCAAAGAACTAACCATACCCCTTATCATGCCGATCCGACCTACTATCAAGCTGTCCTATTTACCCAAGTTCCTTCTGACTTACTATCGAATTGATACCTCTTCTTGCCATAATACCGCAATTCTCAATCCCTACTCACCGCACGAAATTCGAGCATAAAATATACCGTCTAAGGCTCGTAAGCCGCTGAATACTCCCTCAATTATCCCCAAATACACCACATTAGAAATACTTACCCTGAAAATACTTTCTGCGAATTTAAAGTCATTACCTTCACTTTCCTGATACTGATGGATAGAATCCATGATAATGCAAATACATCACAAACCTTGACACCTTCCCCGTAAATCTTAGTTCTAGCCCTTTTCTCACCTTGAAGATCCTCGATCGCTACATATAACCTTGAATCCGTCTGAACCAATCTCGAACGTCATTTACTCTACGCAATTTCAATTACACTAACCAGGTAAACTGAACGACCTGACCCTGCTTGCAATCACATACTAGGAAAGTAATCCACACCCTGGAAGCAACAAGCACACTCATACATTGCACACTCTACACTTACCAGTAAAACTCCTATATTCAATGAATTCCACTATCCGTAAAGTACATTAAAACTTATATCGAAGAAATTTCCATCACTCGAGTCATTCCCAGACTCCACCTCTGTAGGTCATAACTGATTCACCAACATACCTCGAACCAAAACCAATACAACACATAATCGTGTAATCAACTTATCAATAACGAACTCCACCACTTGGCTCAAAGCCAAGGATCAAGACAAACAAGACTATGCCCACACATTATCACTGCCACCATACCATGGTGGGATTCAACTAAATCCTTCATACGCTCATATGACCCAGACCATCTAACCCTCAACTCGAACGCAAATCTTGCATTTACCATTGTAATGATCATGCCAACTCCCACAAGCGAGCTAAACTCAAATTACAACATACATAATTTACTGGTAGGAGAGAACTTACTACAAATCAACATAAGGATCACACATCTCAGGACAACCTGTAGGATATACCCCTGCCTGCTTAGCCTCAAACTGATATCTCTCTATACACTTCCGAAGATCATAGCTATTACACAATCGCTTTACCTTTCTACATTGGAACACAACTAATGCCCGCCCTCGAGACATCACAATAAGCGGTATAAGAACCTGAAGTTGATGGCAATAATAACATTGGGGCTGTGGTCAAGGAATTCTTGAGCTTCTGGAAGCTCTACACACACTCGCCTGACCACATGGATACCTTCACTGAACACCACGTGTCCCAAGAATACTACTAAACTGAGCCAACAATTCACACTTGGAGAACTTCGCACAAAGCTTCTCCTCCCTATATCCTTATAATACCATCATCAGTTGCTGAGTATGCTACCCTTGGCTACGGGAGTACGCCAGGATGCCATCAATGAACATAATAATAAAGGAGTGCCAACACGGCTGAAACATACCGTTAATCAAATACATGAACGTTGTTGGGGAATTGGTCAACCCAAAAGACATCACTAGGAACTCATAACACAACAGAAAAATCTACTTCACTCCACAACTAAATCACACGAGAGGTCCTTCAATACACTCACAACTCGAAGCCATATTCTAACTCAATATAAATGTCAAATACTTAATGGTTCTTGCCACATTTCCCGCTAATCCATTCTTGTCACAATCAAACAACCTGAACACATCTAACTATCAATCAAACTTACCACGTCGTCATCTAGTCACAAAGTCCCATCAATAAGGACACAACAGACATATAAGTCCCCCAACACATGTGCTCACCCAATTCAAATCTCACCACTCAACCTACAGACAAAATTCGGCCTCAAGTCCTTCCGACTGGCCCATTATTAACATGTTAAAATCACATCTCACCCATGGAAGTAACAAGCCAACGACGCACAATTGATACCAAGTGGTCGCGTGCGCATCCGAATACATGAAGGGAATTCAAAGAGTTACGCTTTTTGGATGAATAAAATGGATTCGCACGACAAGAATTCAAGAATTTGGAATGTTTCCTAAGGGTTCTGCAACCTCTCGAAGATAAGTACAGGCGTCCCCGTCCCGATCCGCAAGACTCTACTAAACCTGCTCATGGCCGTTGAGTCCTATGTAACCTAGAGCTCTAATACCAACTTGTCACGACCCCAAATCCTAACAGGTCGTGATGGCGCCTATCGTGGAACTAGGCTATCCAACCATCACCTTACTACCCATTTGTTCAGTTATAAGAGTTCACAATTTAATAATAAGCATGTAACCAAGCATATAATAGTGTAATTTAGTCTTAGCGTCCCAATAATAGTCTAAACAATACCTCCCGAGAATGGAGTCAATAGTCATGAGCATCTAAGAATAAACAAATCTAACTCTGCTAAAACTATAATATATGTCTCTGAATCAAGTGCTAAAACTAAATAAGGAAGGGAAATGGAGAAGTTGTGGACGCTGGACAGCTACCTCGAAATCCCGTAACAACTGCTAACGAACTGAGATAACTACTGCTCTAGACCGTCACCTGAATCTGTGCACAAAGTCACATGGAGTCTTTAAGAGTACGCCAACTCAGTAGTAATGAAAATAAATCAAAGTCTGAGAATTATAAAACACACAGTACACATACACAATTTCATAAAACCAGTAAAACACCAAGTCACCATGTAGTATTCATCAAATACATAAGTTCGAAATCAGTTTCCATAAATCCTTTGAAACAAGTGTAATATCAGTGTATCTCAGTAAAATTCTCAGTAAAAGTCAGTTTGAAAACGAAGTAAATCATAGTTTGAAAACTTAGTAAAATCATCAAAAATCTGCCCCTCGGGCCAAAATCATTTCTCGTAACAGTTGTCCCTCAGGCATTCTCACAATCACTCAGTAACAACCCCGCAGACAATAATCATCACTCAGTATAAGCCCCGCGGGCAATAATCATCACTCAATAGGTACCTCCGCTCACTGGGGGTGTGTACATACTCCGGAGAGGCTCCTACAACCTAAGTGCTATAACAACATAAGATCTGAAAGCCTCCTCACAATATAGGCCTGAAATCCTCCCTCATATAAGGCCCGAAAGCCTCCTCACAATATAGGCCTGAAAGCCTAACTCAGTCAGACACTCTCAATTTTCCCTTAGGCCATACACGTACCGGGTTCTCGACCCAAAACAATTTATCAGGAAGGACTGAGTGAAAAATCATAACATATCAGTGAGGAAAATATAGTAAACACAACCCCCAGGGGGAAAACAAATCAGCACTAGGTGCCAAACGTGGCTTACAGCCTAAAACATATCAAAATATATAACTACTATTTAAGCACAGACTTAAAAGTCAGTTTAGCAACTCAATAGTCGCCTAAATAGAGAAGATATTTCCAAATTATCAACTTTGCATTCCAAAACCCGTGAAAGGGTGCAGAGTCCGGGGTTTCATACCCTTAGGACAGAATTTAAAGACATTACTTACCTCAAACTAGCCCGGAAACTATTCCGCAATACGCTTGCCTCTCGAATCAACTACCGAAGGCTCCAAATCTATCAAGTTCAGATTTTTATCATCAAATTATTCTTAAGGAATAAATTCCAATTGAAAGATATCGATTTTAACTCAAAAATCCCAACCCGGTCAAAACCCGACCCCCAGTCCTAACTCCCGGAACTCAAAAATTTTTATGCCAAAATGTTCTTCATCATCTCACGAGTCCGTACATATAAAGAACGCTAAAATCGAAATTTGTTTGACCCTCAAATCGACCCCTAAAGGTCTCTTAATCTCAAGCCCTAAACCCACCTTTTTCTACTGATTTTCATGAATTAAATGCTGAGATTATGTTCTAGTATCATCCATAAATGAGTTTTAATGATCAAAACACTTACCTCTATGAAGAACAATAATTTCATCTCTTAAAAAATGCCTCAAAAGCTTCTTCCCGTTAAAAAATTTGGAAGAAAACTCGGACTGCTCATTATATATATATACTGTTTACGCGTTTACTGCTCCCAATGGATTCCTTGTGAAATTCTAATCATTTTAGGCTTTTGAATCACTAAATTTAACCTTATAATGAAGGAGATATGTAAGTTTTAAGATTTGCAAATAGTGCAAGTTTTTAATACGCCGTCAGGGGCAATTTCGTAATTAACCTGAAAAATCTGGCAACCTTGGTAAAATGGCCATAAAATCCTCATACGATGTCCAAATTCGAAGATTCTTTTTGCTTCGGGTCCATAATTACGATAAAGATCTAAAGCTTCATTCAAAACAGAGATAGGAGCTCATTTCTTCAATATAATATCATTTATGCTTAAAGAAACAGCGTCGAAGCATAAGAAAAACGAGCACAACGCAGCCCAAACCTATCTGAAACTCATCCGAGCTCCTCGGGACCCCGTACGAACATACTAATAATTCCCATTACATAACTTGAACTTAGTAGAACCTTCGGAACACCCAAACCAACACCAAAACACCAGATCTACGTCGAATTCAAGCCTAAGAACTTCTAAATCTCCAACTTTCGCCAATTCAAGCCTAATTCTACATTGGACATCACAAAATTATTTTTAAAACACTCCTAAGTCCCAAATCACCTAAAGAAGCTACCCCAGCCATAAAATCTGCATTCCGAGGTCGTTTACCAATAAGTCAACTATCAGTTGACTTTTCCAACTATAAGGCTATTTTTAAAGACTAAATGTCTCAATTCTCACTACAGCCATTCTGAACTCGAGCCAACCGACTCTTACACATCATAAATAGAATAACCAACCCATGACAAGGCCATAACAACAATAATAATGTAAATTCTGCGGAACGACCGATCGGGTCGTTACAAATCTATAGATAGAAAGCCCTATGATGGGAAACTACCACGTTAGGTTTGGAGATATATGGGACCGGTTATATAATAGGGGAAGCAGATGCAAGATTTTTCACTCAATAGCCGGACAAATGACTACGGGATCATTGGTCTATTCTACCTCAATTCACCATTTTGAACCTTATACAGAAGGTTTTTCCGTACCAGCTCCTTCTACCTATACCGCAGCTGAAGCATCTAAAGGAGAATTTAGTGTCTGAGCTTAGTCTTCTCTTCTGAGACGATTGGAGGCTAGGGAAAGGGCACTATTGAAGTTGGTCCTACCGTACGTAGGGGTGAAGAAATCTCCTTCTCTTATAGGAAAGGCTCTATTGAATGAAAAAGCAAGTCTTTAAGAAGTGAGAGAAGGAATCGTAAAAGAAATAGCTTTCGACTAAAGACACAGACGATGAGAAAAAGTCTGCTTTAATAAACTAGCTTGGGGGAACCATAAGACAGGACATCGAGGCGAAGGTATAAAGGTACGACAATGTATCCCAGTCTGATCTGAGGAGGAGTGGGGCTGTGAAAGCTACAGCAAAGGGAAAAGACTTTCACCAGTTTCTTGAGTGAGAAACGGATGTTGGTGAAAAAAGGAAGTTGAGTTCAAGTTTGGAGCACATGGCATAAGCCAAATATCCCGGAATGACTCTAAAAGCTAACGAGATGATTCTGGTTAAACCGGGCATTCCTAAGAGCAAGGAAAGATCTTTCAAAATTAGAATCAAGAGAAAACTCTGGAACCGATGCAAGTAAGATCCGCTACAACTAGAAGTCGATCTGGTACCTTCCCTATATTATTTTCAAAAATACATATACATCTTCAAAACAATGCATGAGCATCAACCAATATTTTTCCATAAGTTTTGCATTTTTTAAAAAGATTTTTAATTAATTGATCACAGTAGCTCTATTATATAAATAATTACTAATTGCATCACAAATGGTTTATGCTAATTTTATCATTTATATTTATATTTAACTTTAATTACTTCCTGAACAGTTGTATTTACATTTTTTTTATGTTATAATTGCAATAACTTTGCAATAATAGCCCATATGGGCATAATTACTTTATTTTTACAAGAAAATGAACTTTGATATTCTTATAATATTAAGTAATTATTTTAAATTATTTTTTATGCATAAAAAGTATTTTTATTATTTATTAGCTATTTTTATAAATTATTTTATCAAATTAATTGGGTATTTAACATATAGCCTCTTTAATTTTGGACCTTAGCCCAAATTACTACCCCAGCCCAATTAAATCATAACCCTGACCCAATACCCATAACCCAATTCTTTAAACCCACCCAACCCCCATATTGAATCCTGGCCGTTGATCTCAGAGATCAACGGTCCAGGATATTTCTTACTATTTTAATTATCCCATAACCCCCAAACCCTACTCATTTCTAAAAATCCATCGCCCCCTAAATACCTTCCTCCCCTCTTCTCTCTCAACCTCCCCTAACCCTAACCCACCGTCATATGAACCCCCTTCGATTCATGGTTTAGTCCTTCGATTCTTGGCCTTATCTTGCCTCATATCTCTACTGGGTGTTTGACTTCCATGTTATCTGACGAAATCTCGAAGATACTCGAACATACTTGGTTTGAGTCCCTCTGTATCTTGGTGAATCCGTCTTTATTTACCCATTGTTTGTGAGTATTATCATTTTTTGTGCTTTCATAGCTTCAAATCTCCGGTCTAAAACTCGATTTTTCTACCTCTGTTTATTTTTGTACAAACCTAAATATTTCTGGCCAAATAGGTTCAGATCTCTTGAGATCTAAAGTGTTTGGAGTTTTTTTAATAGTTTTTCTTTAAGATTCTTTGTTTTTTTCCAATATTATCAACCGATTTCATTTTTCCCCTAAAGCTAGGCTTTTGATTCTCAATAGGGTTTTTGAAAATGTTTTAAAAAATTGTTTAAATGCTCAACTCCGGCCTCTGTCCTTTACTGTTCGACGAATTGCTTTGCTTGAGTTTTATCTCTGTGTTTCGATATGCTTAAGGTTTTCCATTATTCGATTATTTATCTCACTGTTCTTGCCCGTTCACTTTGGCTCTGTTAAGTTAACTAATTAATTGATTTACGTGCTTAATTAGGGTCTAAAATTGTGCTTCTTTTCGAATTGATATCTCTTTGAAAGATTTTTATCTGTTCTTTCCTTATATGTGACTCATAATTGGTACTGCCTCCCTTAATTATGCTGGCTGCCTAATTTCTGGGTACTGATTACCTTGACGGACCTATAAAGGGTCTTTAGATTTATTACTTACTTTATTTAACTTCAATCCTGCTTGCTAACTGATTTCGTCTGAGATTCCCCTTAATTTAAGTGATATTTCCCCAGATTCTGTCTTATTAATTGATTGGGTTTAGCCTTAATTAACGGGTTGATTGATTTGCATACCTTATTTGTGAACTCTTGATTTTCCTACCTTATTTGTTTTACTCTGATGAATTCTATATAAACCTTTCACCATTCTGATTTTTAAACACACAGAAAACTCCTACACACACACACCTACGCTTACAAGCACACACTTTTACTAGCATACTTACACTCACACAACTTAAGTTATTTGATTTGCTGAACTGGACTCTTGGGATTCCAATTGTCTTCAACTTCCTGTTTTCTATCACCTTAACTGGTATGCCTCAATTTCTGTTATCATGTTCTACTTTATATGCCATATAGTCAGTTTATTATAGACCTCAACATGCTTCTGTTTGATATGTGATTCATAACCATCTCTTTCTCAACTACTATGCCTTAGTTCTTATTATCTTGTGTTGTTCCATGTGAGTATGAATAGTGTGTTTCAAACCTCGATATATTTCTGTTTGCTATATATTTCCTGTTTATTTCTCTCTCAACTAGCATGCCTCAATTCCTATCAACCTACTTTGTTTTGTGTGCTTACCTTAGCATGTTTCCATCTGATATGTGGTTTCTGTTTACCTCTTTCTAGATAATGTGCTTTGGTTCCTGTTCTATGTGTTTGGTTGTTTAGATACTTCAAGCTTTAGCATGTTTCTGTTTAGTACATGCCTATATGGCCTCACCTAGTGGTAATTAATTAACTGAGTAATTTTCAGCAATGTTGTTTGATTCAACTATAAATTTTCCTATTCTGAACATGTTTAGATACTTTAAATATGTGTAGCCATTCATGTTGTTAGTGTCCATGCTCTTTGAAAATAACTTCAAATACCAACATGAATACTTAGTCTGAATAAGTGCTAATCTGTTTAAAACTATGGGATTGTTTGTTGACTCGGTTCTATTTCCAACCATGTGTCTGAACCTATTCACTTCTGAAAATCAAACTGCTTTTTCTAAAACTATCCCCTACCCTTATTATACTATTTTCAAACTTCTACTCTTAGTTATCTAGGGTCCTACCACCCCCAGTGTGAGAACTGCCTAGGGTCCATGAGACTCCTCCGAACTCTGACACACTAGGGATAGTCTTCCAATCTTTTACAACTATTTCTTTGAGAAAGGTTCTGGTGTGAGCATTGCCCGGGGTCCCTGAGGCCCTTGGCAACTTTGACACACCAGAAGCCCATTTTGTGTATTATGTATGGACTACTTGTGGACATCAGACTTGATTTCTTGAAGGCCTAGCTTCCAGGTTGATGTTGGGCCTGTTAAGGCTCTCTATAGTGTAATGAATAGCTTTGTGTAGTTCATTCATATTGATCTGTAATAATGTAATAATCCTTGTAAAAACAGATACGGGGTTATTAGTAAAATATGGGGAGGGATTGTTATATATCTTTGTCAGGTTCGGGTAGAAATCATGCTTATAGGTTGTGGTGATTCTTTATGTGCACGCCATTAGAAATCATGCCCATAGGATCTTGCCTCACCGTTTGAAATCTAAAGTTTCATACTTTGCATTCTAAAAATCCTGTTTATGGGTCGTTTATCAATTGTGCATCAAGAACCCATGTTTTATGTATATTTTCAAATCGCAATGTGCATTAGAGATCATGTATAGAGGATATTATTTCCGTAACTTAATACACTTGCCTGGCAATTTGTGTAAAGTTCCTGCTCACATAGATGTCATGCCTATAGGAGATATAAAAGTCAATTTAGATATCACGCCTATAGGGTGGTGAAATCAGTTTTCAAACGTAGAAAGCATGTCTATGGGAGACAAATAAATCAGTTTCAGCACTTATATATCATGCCTATAGGAGTTAATAGTTGTAGATACCATGCCTATAGGATTCTGTTCTGGTTATCACTTAGGCAAACTTATAAGAATTTTGGGGCTAAAAAGAACTGTGATTTAGTACTGCCTGAAAGTTGCCCAGATTCAGAGTCTTTAACAAAATCAGTAGCAAACTGATACGTACCCATGCTCGCTTTGATAAGGCTGTTATATTCTGTTTATGCTCATCTAGATATCCTACCTATAGGATCTTAAAAGGTTGTTTGTTTGAATAGCGTGCACTTGTTTTTGTTTACTTGTGGAGGTTAAAATGAGCCCCCTATTTTCTCTTTATGTGATAGTCCTACTTGACTTTTGTTTGTCGCTTAGTTTTCTCATTTTAAGCAACATAGGTGAGTCTAGAAACACCTTAAATAGAGGTCCTAAACACCTCCGGTACCATAGGTAAGGGACGGGTAATGCACGCATAAGGCACGAGTTAGAAGCTACTAGAACATTTTAAGTAACAACTGAAAGATAGTAATTGGGTAGTAAAGGAGATGATGACTTGTGCGCTAATAATATGAGTAGCATCCCAACCTGGGGAAAGTTACCAAGTATTTCATAGAAATGATCCTATAGGCTAAAAAACTTAGGACCCCTCTAATTCCTGCTTTAAATAATACTTATCTAAATTTCTGTATTTTTCTTTAAAGACTAATTCGCTTAATTAAGTTCAGTTGGGACCCACCATTATGGACCTCGAGGGGTGCCTAACACCTTCCCCTCAAGGTAATTTTGATCCCTTACCGGATCTCTAGTGATGCAAACTAGTTTCATGAGTTATTTGATCTAGGTTCCCTAACGCTCCTTAATCCGTTAGATGGCGACTCTTCAAATCCCATATCCCATCCCAAAAGGAAGGGAGTGGTCTCAAAAATGTCGAAACCCCGGACCTCGCGAGGGAAAAGGGGGGCGCGGCACTCTCTTTCTCCTTTTAGCTTTAGTCGGTCGAGTAGCTTATTCGAATGTTGTGAACTCATTCCTGCCTTTGCAATACTAGCGCATCTTGTGCCACATAATCGGTTGTGCTCTGCCTCTTCCCCTCTATCAGAAGATTTCCTTGTGTGGAAGGTTGACTCTGAACTTAAGTCAATGGGAGGAATCCCCTTATCTAAGTTTCTTTGTATGGAACTCTAAACTCTCTTTCTTACACGAGACAGAAAGTGTAACTACCGAAGCTCTTTCAGCTTGTCCTGTCTTTGGATAAGTATTGCGGTTAAGCCAGTTAACAAGATGAGAGTCGAAAAATTGAAATAAGAACTGTCAAGTGATTCTTGAATGCTTCTACTTATGTAGATGGAGTCCAGTACGCTACTATATATACTTAAAATTCCCAAGACAATATCGGGAGTACCCATCTTATGTGATATGTAACTAGATCGTCAAACTCTTTCCCGCTATACCCAGCCGATTCTCAAGGACAAAAGGTATAGCATTACATTTTAACAGACAGATGAAAGCTAGTTCTCTACTCCTTCTTCATGAGGAAGAAAGGCCTTGTTATCATCTAGATCGACGTAAGGTGTGTAGCGGTGTAGAGTCCAACTAAGACTTCCATGAAAGGTCTCATTCATCTTGATTGAGGAGTTTCTTACTGACCGCTAAACCTGCTCCTTCTGAGAATGGTTTTACCCCGCTCCNCTCTTACTAACCGCTAAACATGCTCCTTCTGAGAATGGTTTTACCCCGCTCCTCAATCTTATTCTATTTCTCATCCTGCTTTATATTCTCTTTCAGTTTTGGAAACAAGCCCCTACTCCTATCATTTGAGTAGCCCAAGCTCCTTAAGTATTGTCCCCTCTCCTGTGAAAGAAAGAGGTTGATGCACCCAGCTACCCAAAGTAGATATTTCTTTGTCCCACATTTCCTTACTGATTTTCCTAGTTTAGATAGCATATTGAGAATCATGTCAAAATACACCAAGACCTGGGCCCATGTTCTTTTTCTTCAAGAAAGGGTAGCTTTAAACAACCTGGTTCCAAACACACCAAACAAGCGACTCCCCTTCCTTAGTGTACCCGTCCATTAAGGAATTCTTCCTTATTGCGTATGTGTTATAGCTCATAGCTCTAAGCCCCAATTCCTTGGTGAAAAGAGTTGTCTCCTTTAAATCATCGAAAAAATAAAAGAAGGAACCGCTCGAAAAGGACCACACAACAATGGCTCATAACTGGAAAGCATAACAACAATGTCTTCTAGCTGCAAAAGAATGGCTCCCCACTGAAAATTTCTCTCGATCATTCTCTAACAGAAAGCCATTTTCCCTTTCGCAAAAAGTAAACTTGGACTTCTTTCCTAAGCGGAGATTTGGACTACATGGACCTAAGCAACCCGCCGACAGGGGCAGCCTTTCACTGTTGGAAACTTTGATTTAGATTGGTAGGATTCTGTCTAATCTTTCCTAATTTAGAAATTGCACTCAATAACCATAGCTTCCACTCATTTCTTATGACCGCCTCTTTTCTAGTCACTTTTGATCAAATATTTCTTGTGATTTTCTATTATCTTATGAGAAATGGTTTGCTTCACTTGAGCCGTCGTCACTTAATGCATGCAAGGGGGCTGGGACTTTTCCCCCACGACCCCTTTTAAAGAAGAACTAGAAGAACAACAATGAACTCAAAGCTAATGAAGGAGATCCGCAACTTGAACAAGGTACACGGGATCTTTCCTACCCCTTTCTATTTCGATTTCTTTGAAAGGTAAAAGAGTAAGAAGCTAGACCGACTTGCTCTTAAATTAAAAGCAGCAAGAGTAAGTAAGTAGGATTTTCTCCGTAAGAACAATATTGAATTTATTTTATACTTTATAATATAAGTCCTTTTAAATGATTGTAAATGACATGAAATGTAACGACCTGTGAGAGAAGGGTTTTTAGAAAATAAAGCGTATCAATCCAGCAAACAAAGAAAAAATAATGGCTCCTACATAAATATAATAGAATTGAAATGTTTTCACTAGAACGGACCACACAAATAACATATTTCTAGCCGCCTAAAGGAAGTATTCAAAGATAAGATAACGCTATGCCCACACAAGCTAACTTCAGTTATGCAGTTAGTTCTCAAGCGATTCCTTAAGATCTTAGGTGCGACCTTTGGGAGCTTGTTTTGGCAGCTACTCTCTTATAGTTATGTGTCCTGGTTTCCGAGTTCTAGTTCAAGGCAGGGCGACTCACGGGGGTTGGGGAAGCCTTCCCCTAGGTAAAGCCTAATAAGACTCATTCTAATACTTGAGTTCAAGCTCCTACATCGAAGTAAGCCTATGGGTTGTTTTGAATCTTAGTAGCTAAATCGTACTTGCATGTTAAAGGGGCGGATTTGGGCTACTAAGAGGAACCAGACCATTCAACTTGCCATTTGCACTCTCCTAGGGTGCGATCGTAGGAATCTCTATTAGCGAATGCAATTCCCCGCCCGATAAGAATGATCATGCCCTGCTGCTTGGCTTGGAATAAAACTAGCCTATCATACCCTTTATTCATTCCTATATGGACCCATGTTCCTATGTTCTTCCGATGTTTACTGTATTACTAGGATTCCTATTTACTGAACCATATCAAAGAAGCTACTTTCTTTCTGGCTTTTATACCCAGGTATAAAGGGATAGACAGTCTAACAGAGTGCCAAGAAACAACACATACCTATCACTTTGGAAGGTTTGGAACCCTCGATTCGTCCAAATCAAGGAGAAAAAGAGAACAAGATGGGGGGGGCTTGCCTCCTCGTTCCTTTTTACCTATTCCGGGAAGCTTATCTCTAATTGGATTTCCTTATATTTATTCTTCAAATTACGAGTAGATATTTGGGGAGAGTGGATAGGACAGGGTGGTGGATGATATAAGCGAAGGGAAGGCCCATCCCATGCTTTCAAGCGCTTCTTCGGTAAAAGGCAGATCTTTTTCTTTCCGTCCCAAATAAAACTATAGAATAGGGACTTAGATGTGACCAAGGTGCTTGCAAGCTTAGTGTTAGCAGGTTGTTGGCTAGGAGAGATGGTAAAAGAATGAAACCTTCAATAGACCATGGTTAACGAACCAGCTGAGGAAGAACGATCTCCCCCAGCAATATCGATCCTCCCTAGTTCCATCAGAATATAGAACTGCAGAGAGGTTCTAACCAGCCTAGCCTAACCAACCGCTACAAGCGGGCAGAAAATAGATGTGATGGAGACTCAAGTCAAGGCGATGTATCACTATCACTATAAATAGATGCTTTCCCTGGACTGTGTTCAATGGAACCTGATATGCCAACAAGAGCTTACTAAGAGATCTTGCATGTTTTATAGGGTCCTTCTTAGGTCTTTCCATAAGCAGAAGTATGAGTAGAGCTGCTCTTCCCCTATTCTTAATCCTACTTCTTATGCAACAAGAGCCCAGCCCCTGGTTCAATCGATAGATAGGCCGAAAACATATTTTTGGACAAATGAACAGACCTTTCCTTACTTGACTTGCCAACAAAGCGGTCAAACCAGTAACCAAGTTCATGCGTCAGTACCACGTCCAGGATCTTAGGAAAGGGGAAGCTCAAATGATATCTAATGGGATGGGCATGCTCCCCACTACTCTATGATTTATTATAGCCATACTCTGTTTCGTACCTGGTAGCTAGCCTTTCTCTTCCTCCTTGTACTAGATTTTGACTTGAATTCCCCCTGAAAGCGAGAACGCACTATATGCCTTTAAAATAAAAAGAAGGCTGGATAAAAGAGAGATCTCCTTTCTTTTCTATACGAAGCCTATATACAAAAATATCACTTTGCCTAGAATCCAAAGTTTCCTCCTCTCTCCTCTGATACTGATCGCATCCAGTTTTGGAGCCCCTCTCCTCTGGACCCTATTGCATCTGCTTTTGGAGCCCCTCGCTTTTGAGTATGGCAGCAGCCCAGACATAGACCAAATTAGGGGACTAAACTCTTGAGTAGATTGCCCATGGGAAGGAGTTTACTCCAAGATCTGACTCCACCCATGTAGGAGTTTGGGAAGGCCAGAAGTAAACAAAGAGCGGTAGAAGAGAATAAAGTGTTGCGCCCATTATTTTCTTTCATAACTGTAGAAAATGGAAGGAGACGTCGTGCAAGCCAAAGACTTTGACAAGTGTCGGTAGGCACACCTCTGATAAGGGCTCGATCCTGAGAATCAATCTCAATCAAATCTATGGAAATGAAACCCTCTATCTTCTTAATCTTTAGAGTAGATATTATATATATAGGATAATCATTCCACCGTGGTGCCCAAGACAAGGCAAGATGAATAGGAATTTTGAAGGGACATAAGTCTCAGCTAAGGTAAGGAAAGACCCTAACCATCTAGGTCACCAAGTACTTTCATTTTTTAGGGGGTCGGAGACGATCAAAGAGGCAGCAAAATAGGAACTTTAAATCAGGGAGAGCTCAACAAGGTCGAGACCAAGATGATGGATATTCCAAGGAAGATCGAAGAAGATGAATGAAGGTTTATACCTACCCCTAACTTGCACTATGAATCCAATCCCATATACATAGATGTTCCTAGCCACGAGATGAGGGGGGGTTCTCTCTTACTGTTAATCCGTCTTCAACTCTTCTTTCTTTACTCCTTTCCGCATCGGGGCTGATAATTGGATAGAATCTCCTTAAATAAAGAAAGGGGGCGTATAAATTGGGTTTTTGGCTCGCAATAAAGCTAGGGTCCTGATCGAGCAACTAGTAGTCCTATCTATCCACCTCTCCAGACACAATATCTTGAGTACCTATGATGGTGACCACATCTGTTGGCATGTGATGTTTGGACATAGAATCGAGTCCTTATGAACGGGAAAATATAGGTGTCCTTATTTTACGACGGTAGGGACGATTGCTTCCATTACTGACCAGAAAGACACCAAAGTCTCCTTTAGGTGCTTCAATTGTGGTATAGGTAGAAGGAGCTGGTACGGAAAAACCTTCTGTATAAGGTTCGAAATGGTGAATTAAGGTAGAGTAGACCGATGATCCTATAGTCATTAGGCCATATTGAAAGAAAATGCTTGCATCCACTTCCCCTATTATATAACCGGTCCCATCTCTAACCAAACCTAATGTGGTAGTTTTCCATCATAGGGCTTTCTATCTATAGATTAGGCCATTACCAAGGAGCTAATTCATTTAGAACTCAGTTGACTGCTTCTATAGAGAAGGCGGAGCGTCTTTGGCTCAACATTATAGCACATAGGGCTTCGACGCTACTACAGAACTTCACTAATTCCAAGATCCTCGCTATGAGAATCTAGCTTCGCTAACACTCGGCTAAGTCTTGAACATTCACGTTGACCGTTCACTTTCTCAGTAGCAAAAACGCTTCTCTTTGCCCCTTAACCTTAAGTAGAAGGACAAGAAATATGTTATTGGTCTTCTTGCACCCGCTTCCTCATTTGTGCTCATCAAGCCAACAATTAGCTCTTTGGGAGGTGAAACAACGGTTGATGCGGACATTTTGAAATGACAGCATTGAAGATATATTTCTATATATACACGGTTACGATTATCTAGGACTGCATTCCAGAAAAAGAAACCTACTTGTGGGGCACTGTGTACTTACAACCTCTACTATAAGCAAGTGAATGTGGACGGTGCGTGGAGAAAGGTTCATCAAGACATTTTTCGCCTCAACTCCCTAAATAGGAAGAGGGTAGTTTACAAATAAGGGTAATCAATTCCCACCTGACTGTGATAGCCCTCTCGATACCTTATTGGAGCTTTGTAACTAGTGGTCGGTTTCCCGTCGTGTCAGCCTTTTCCCAATGTGCGGAGCCCCAACGAGGAAGGTGTTAGTTCTTTATCATTGGGTCAATAATGCTAATCTCTCTTTTTGTTCTACTCCTAGGGTGGAAAGAAGATAAGAAAACGTGAAGCGTTCTCTTGCTTTCCCAACCTGTTGTTTCTAAAGACTGTCCTCTCTTGGCTGGATCTTGGCCCATCCTACTACACGGATTCCATATCCAGAAACCCAACCTATACATACTGCATCAAAGACCATTGACTAGATTGGAGCTATAAAACTTACCTTATATTACTAAAAAGGAAAAGGGCCTTTTCAGCTGGTGCACAGGAGCGCACTTCCATTTTACCTTTACTAGTAAGGGGTCCCGAGGTTCCTATGCCACCGCGTTCCCTATACTTTTCTTTTAGTTCTTCAACCCGAAGCGATATCTTCTAGCTAGTTCAGTGGATAAGATGGATGCGCTCCAGCTCACTCAAGAATGGGACAGTAGTGGTCCGCCGGCAAGCTCGTTCTGATCTTGGACACAGTACATTGGAATCCTGAAGCACCACCACGAACGCTACCGCGCGTCCGCCTGCGGTGCGATAAGGCACCACCATGCTGTTCCAGCAGCCAACTCCGGTGTGTCAGCTTAGTTATCCTCATCAAACCACTTACTTTATGTCTAGCGTCCCAACTGGTAAACGGTTCTTTTTCCCCCAAATCAATGAAGACGGGAGATGTAAGTTGATTCTTTCGAAGAACCAAAGCGAAGCGCTATTCCTGGGCGGGTGAACGGAAAAAGAAATGACTCCAAAGAAAAAAATTAGGGTTCCCAATGCTTCTCCACGCTCAACGAGATGAGCCAACCTCGGGATGCTTTACTCCTAACCCCACAAGGTTCTGAGACGGAGCTTGACCTGAGTCTCGGTTAAGAACGGCGATGATATACGTTTCACACGGTGCACAATTCCATGGATAGTTTCATTCAAGATCGTGATGGAGGACATAGCTTACGGTCATCGGATTTGGTCATGCCACTAGGAATTTGACTAAGACATTGCACAATGATTCAAACACTTTGTCGCATGTCTTTAATACGAATACAATAACGATCATAGAGATATCCTCTGGTACCTACTGGTATGTCAGGATCCAATTGATCATGAACATCATAAGGTTCTACTTTTGGCAAATCCCAGCATACCCAGAACCTCTTAACATTACACCACTGAATCCCCAATCCTTTGCAACTGTGCATTGACAGTACCAATATCCACTAATCGTTGTTTCCAGATACGCTTATCGGTTGAGATCCCTTCTAATTCGTCGATACGAGAAGAAAATTGTTGTGTCAAAGAATCAATATTTATACATAATCCAAGAGGCAAATCTTGTGCCACTCCACCTGGTGGTATGAAACTGGCAAGCATCCTGGCTCCCGAGGCTCTTTCATAGAATTCCAACAATTTCTCCCGCTCCGCAAAAGCCCACAGGAACGGAGTTGATGCTCCTATATCCATAGCATGAGTAGTTAAAGCAAGTGAATGATTTGAAATTCGAGTTATTTCACGGAGTAACACTCGTATATATTAAGCTCGTAATGGTACCTCGCAATTCAAAAGTATCTCTACATTCTGAATAATTAGTGTGTTCTTGGGCCATTATAGAAAAATTGATAGGGTCGACGACGGAACAAAGAACTAAACTTTACGACAACCTTTTCGTAGACGTTCACTTGCATCACATATACAAGTGCTCTCTGAACCGCAATAAGGCCACCCATAACACGGATCTCCCACTTGATTTATCTTAGCCCCAGGCCATGCTATTCAATAATATTGGAAAAATGGCAGTGTAAGGTAACAACTAGTATGGAAAACTGGTCGCCTTTGGAAGCCTTTGCCGGTAACCAAAGCGTATTGTTCCTGTACCAACTTTGGTACTTTGTTTATAGCTTTTTTAAGTTATGAAATAGAAAGGGGATTGCACTTGAACCGAAGTAGTGCCTTTGGAATATGAGTAGGTCTCCTAAGGGCGCGTTCGTGGAGGCAAACCGAAGGAAGAGCAAAAGGAAGGTTGGGTGCTTGTGGGGCGAGGAAAAACCTCGAATAGGAGGGGGCAACGCTCTGGATCCTCCCTGCTTGCAGAAATGAATGGATCAGAAAGGGGCTTGGTTCTCTATTTCCGGGCGGGGGGTGAAGGCCATAAGAGAAGATTGCCCTACCGGTAAGGAAGAGGGGAAAAAGGTGCTGTCATCTATCTCGACCAGTTTCCCGAGGCGTTGGAAATCCAGACCGGCTCAGAGAATCACTCTCGCTATTTAGCCCTTCGTTCCGCCAACAAAGAAGTCATCCTTGACGATTTNAAAGGGGAAACTCTCTAGATCCTCCCTGTTTGCAGAAATGAATGGATCAGAAAGGGGCTTGGTTCTCTATTTCCGGGCGGGGTGGGGGGGAGGGTGAAGGCCATAAGAGAAGATTGCCCTACCGGTAAGGAAGAGGGGAAAAAGGTGTTGTCATCTATCTCGATGAGTTTACCGAGGCATTGGAAATCCAGACCGGCTAAGAGAATCACTCTCGCTATTTAGCCTTTTGTTCCGCCAACAAAGAAGTCATCCTTGACGATTTCCCATTCCTTCCCTACCGAGCCGCCTCTCTTCGCCATTCGATGCTTCCGCCTTCCCTTTCTATAACCTACCTAGGTGCCCTCCTTTCTAATCACTAAGAAAAAAAATCTCAATCAAAGCCCTATCTAAGTAAAGCTTCGTCTGTTATTTTTCCGGACCCATGGGAGTTTATTCAACCCACTCCCTAGTCTCCCGCACTGCTCAAGTAAGTGTGAAACTCTGTATGAGGACCTCCTTCTCTTGTGCCCACTCTCCATTCACACGGTTCTCAAAGAAGAGGAGGAAGGGTGGGAAGCAGGTACAACGAGCCCTCTGTCCCATACATCTATCTAGAAGCAAGTGTAGTTCACCGGTTCCACTGAATGCTCCTATTTCTTGGCAAAGATCGTGTGAGTATACAGTTATGCTTCAGATGCTTCACCATAGAATAGATCAATCAATTTTACGTTCTTTTCCGGTGCACTCACTTTATATCTCTAACACAAAAGAAAGGACATGGTGGGAAGGAAGCAGCCCTAGCCTCTATCTGGCCGATCATTCCGCTGGCATCTCGGGGAACTATGTATCTTTTGAACTCATGCGACTGAACTCAGAATGAAACTCTAAGCTGCCTACGTACCTCGCTGAAGAGGATCAAGTCATACCGTAATTCAGAATGGCTGATTTTTTATTTTATTTTATTTTATTTTGTTTTGCTTTTTATGTCCTAACTTTTGCCTAGGCCGCCTCTTTCGAGGTTTTCAACCTAGCGGACTCTTTTTTTATGGGTCGTACACAGTTTAGACTCATGCGGGCCAGGAGTGTAGGAACATGCAGTTTAGGCTCATACATCAAGGAGAGTTGCAACTTCAAGGATAATACTTCTTCAAAAACTTTCCATTGATAGAGCCAATTCTCATGACATCCGCATCAACCAGCTTTTAAGCCCCCACCTGAGTAAGCTTCTTGTACGATATATGGCCCATCCCATTTTGAAGTGAACTTCTCTGCAGGTTTATGGGAAGTAATTATGGGTCTTCGTACGGCAAGGAACTGATCTCCTACTTGAAAGGATCTCGGGCGAACTCTTTTATTGAAGGCACGACACAATAGAGCTTGATAACATTCAAGACTCTGTTGAGCTTCCAACCTCTTCTCATCAAGATCCTCTAACTCTTATAATCGAAGTCGAGCATTTTCTTCATCAGTGATCCCTTCTTAGATAGCTAATCGTAATGAAGGTATTTGACGCTCGAGTGGTAAGACGGCTTCGACTTCATAAACGAGTGCATAAGAGGTCGCTTGTGTTGGCATGAGAAGAGTTGTCCTATATGCCCACAGAGCTTCTTCCATACGGTCATGCCTAAAGTCTTGTTGAATGCCTCGGCTAGACCATTGGTGGCAGCATTGTACATAGAAGAGTTGTGTTGCTTAAAACCAAAGAGATCACAAATCTTGTTCATCAACCTATTGTCGAATGTCTTGCCATTATCCGTTATTATGCAACAAGGAAGGCAAAAGCGATAGATTATGTTTACTCAGAAGAAACTTGAAACATTCTCCTTCTTTACTTCCTTAAGAGTAACAACTTCATCCCATTTTGAGAAGTAGTTAGTTGCAGCCAAGATGTATAGGTGCCCACCAGAGGACTTTGGCAGTGGTCCAAAAAGATCTAATCCCCAAGCTCAAACAGTCAGGATGCAACAGTCGGATGTAACACTTCAAGAGTCTGATGAATAAAATTTTCATGAAATTGGCAAGCCTTGCATCTTCGAGTGTAGTCCAAGCAATCTTTCATCATTGTTGGCCAATAACATCCAATCGTTTTTATATGGAAGTGGAGCTTTGGTCCAGACTGGTGTGACCCACATACCCCAGATGTGCCTCTTTCAGAGCTTGGAGTGCTTCTTTTTCCCCTAAGCATCGCAAGAGCACTCCCTTGAAGGACCTTCTATAAAAAGTATCTTTGTAGTAAAGGAAGCTAAGTGCAAGACGACGGATTTCAATCCTTCTTCTCGGATTTTATGGAAGTATCTCATAACTTAAGTAGTCGATAATGGGTTATCACCATTCTTTTCTCAGCTTCAGAAATAGAGACAAGATGTTTGAGATCATTTTCTTCACCTACAACCTCATTTGGCGGCGGTACTACCCATTTTTGGAAGACAGTAACTTGCGCTTGATAAATGAGGGTTAACGATGAAACTAGGGCAACTAAAGCATCAGCCTTCTTTTTTTCTTTTCTTGGAACATGTTGAGTAGTCACGTCACCGACCCACGCCATTAATTTTTTAGCATAATGATGATATGGGTATAGTTCAGGTTTCTTGACCTCGTAACTAACAAAAATGTGATTGATCACCAATTTGGAGTCACCAAAGACTTGCAACTGCTTCATATCAACAACCATTTCAAGACCAAGTATTAATGGTTGATACAAAGCAACATTGTTGGAACAGAGTTGTGTCAAGATGAAGGAGTAGGGCAAGACTTCACCTTGGGAAGTGAAAAATACTACGCCAGCACCAGCTCCTCCGCGATGCTCAGCACCATCAAAGTACATCTTCCATGGAGGTTGAACTTCAACGATCATTGCATCCTCATCAGGTAGTGCGTGAGTTAGCTCCCAGTCATTAGGTATTGGATGGTCTGCCGAGAAGTCTGCCAATGATTGTCCTTTTACAACCTTTTGAGGGATGTACAAAATCTCAAATTTTTGAAATTGGAGATACCATCTCGCTAGTCGATCACTAAGAAAAAGTTCACTAACTTGATGGGATTTTCTTTAGAAACAAGACGAACAACATGATCTTGAAAGTAGTGCTTCAACTTACAATTTGAAGACAATAAATTGCAAAATCGAGAAAATAATAGCAAGACCAAAATATATTGCAACACTTGTAGTATTTTATTTCAAATATTTGAGTGTTACAATCTCTATGAATCCCCTAATTCTACTTTTAAACAGTAAATAAATGAGCCTTCGAGCTTAATCTTGAATTTTATTTTATTTTAATCCAAGTGCTTGAGGCCTGATCTTGATCTTGACGTATTTTTAATCCAAGAGTTTGCATCTTGTTCTTGAATCTTCGTCTTGATCTTTTAATCCTTAGAACACTTGAATGCTTGTAGCTTTTAGAGAAATCTGCAATGTTTGATCCACGAGCTCTTTCTTGATTCTTGTTATAACTTCTAGTGTCTTTCTGAGTTATGAAGACCCCTATTTAAAGTTGTGGGAGAGAAAATTAATCATAAGAACAAACTTTTTCTGACCAATCAAATTGAAGTGTGACAAGGCCGTGTTTGATTGGCCAGAACATGTCACTTGCACACGTGACGCGATTTCATTAGCATTTTAATGTGACTTGGCATGCATTATCATTTTGACATGTGGCATGATCCCACTGGCTCTTCCATTTTACTTGGTATGCTACGTCATTTGACGCGTGGCACCAAACTAGGCATCTAGGAAGATGGCATCTTGGGCTTAATGAAGTGGGCTCATTACTTTAGCCCAATGGATTGAGACGTATTTATTTAATCCATATATATGTTGGAATTATATAACTAATCCATTTACATTAGCCCAATAAATTTATTTGACCTAATATATCTTAAATTTAAAATATAGTCCAATTTATTTTACGGATTTAATGCCCCTTACTTCAAGACTTGTCAAGCTCTTTTGACTTTTGAAGACTACTACACACTGTTACGTGGATTTCCATTTTGAAAGACATCATAATCAATAGTTTTGCCATATGTATACTTCAAGGAATTGGTTTCTGACATAAGCAACAATTCCAATATATGTTGTTGCATGCTCATGTCATTTAGTAAAATCACAACAACTTTTCCTATTATGCATAGAAGACTTTCGCCACCTAGGACTTCTCCATTCCAACCAGATTAAGATATCCAATTCTTCTTGGATTCTAACAATTAGAAATCCTACATCGTTATTTTTCATCTGAAGAGCCGCATCACTGAACCTATAAATAGGTCATGCCTTTCATTCAGTTGGCATTAATTGTTGTGTTTGCAGTCCATATCTAGTCTACCTTCTACGATTTGGAAGCATTAACGCGAAGGTAATTTTTTCTCCTATTGTGCTTTCTTCCTTATTTTTTTTGTACTTTGTTGCCTCTTCTATTTTTTTAGAAGTAACTTCATCAACCTACGAGGTACTTTAAAAGTTCGAGACGTAGACCTTTAAAAGTTCACGATGAAGACCTTTAAAATTTGTGGCGAAGACCCATAAAAGTTCGCGCAAATATCTTTACAAGCTCGTGGTCAAGATCTTTAAAATTTCACAGCTAAGACATTTAAAAGTTTACAGTGAAGATTTTAGAAGCACGCGAGGAAGACCTTTAAAAATTCATGGCGAAGATCCTTAAAAGTTCGCGATGAAGACCTTTAAAAATTGCGGCAGAAACCCAAATAAGTTCGCGACGAAGACCTTTAAAAGTTCATTGCGAGGATCCATAAAAGTTCATGTAAAGATCCTTAAAATGTCGTATTCAAGATTTCTAAAAGTCCATAGTGAAGGCCTTTAAAAGTTTGCGGTTTAGACCTTTAAGCGATGAAGACTTCTGAATATTCTTGGTAGAAATATTTAAAAGTCAGCAGTAGGGACTCTTTAAAGTTTGTCACGAACACCTTCACAAGAACCTTTAAAAGTTCCAAACATACGCCTTTTAAAAGTTTGGAACGAAAACCTTAAAAATCTGAATGCCTTTAAAAGCTCGATACGAACACCTTTAAAAGTCCGTAACGAAAAATATTTAAAAATTCCGACACATACATCCCTTTTTTTTGCGTCTGAGGCGAATATTTTTATTTTTTTTCTTTTCTTTTTTACCTATCTATGCTCTCTTTCAAGATTGTGATTGTTACTCTTCCCTTTTGATTTAGGTACTAACAATTTGTTTTATGCAGCTTGAACATGGTTTACTTTAGATACTCCACATCCTCTTCCTCCACGTCCAAGTATCTTGCAATTTCAGAGCACAAGGATAGTAAAGCGGAGACCAGATTACTAATTGATACAAACTGACCGGCTTTTATGCAGCTTCGTGGCCATCCTTGCAAAATCCATTTCGTTTGGTAGATTGGACCTTTGAAAACACCAAACATAAATTCAAGATATGGACTCTTCGTTCCCATAATCACAAATTTTAAAATATGAAAAGTTCCCTCCCATTCTTAGGATGACGAATCCTCAAGGGAGAAGTATACTGGAGTGATTCCTTAACTTTTGGTGGCGAATTTCATTATATCCCGGCTATTGGGAGTGGACCGAAAATATTCTTAGTAGGAACCATCAAGAATTGAGGTCCACCAATATTTACGGTGCTATATATGCCTCATTGTTTACTTATGATCATTCTACAAGTATCATGCAATCCTTTTGTGAAGCTTGGTGTCCTCTTACAAACACGTTGATTACCTTAGTTGGAGAATTATCCATATCCCTTTGGGACTTGTGAACTATTGGGGGTCTGCCTTTAATGGGGTCTCCTTATGAGTAAGTTATCCCAAATACTCGATAACTTACAGGTGTTTACGACAAGGATAAAATGTTCCTTCCACAAGCCTGTCAGCAATTGTTTGATACATATCACTAACTCTGAGAGGGAAACACTAAAAATCATAACGTCCCTCTGAGAAGATAGATAGGGTTTTGTAGAAAAAAGGTTATAAAGTATGAACAACCTCCAGCGAGAAAGGAAAAAAAGTAACCTCGTCCCAAATCAACACACAACCCTACTGGAACCATAGGTAAAATGGTCAATTTGGTTGGAAGTTGAAGATGCACTATTTGTTAAACTTGGCGTTGGAAGTGACCAGAAAGATGAAGTATACTTGGCTGCTTTTTATTATGCTGGTTATGTGTCTTTGTACTCCCTACAAAAGAAGGCAACTTTATTCGTCCTGATACTTTCAAGATTGCAGGCCTTCTAGCGTGTGGGCAAAGAATGAACCGCGTCATTCCAGTCTTATCTAGCATTTACATGGGATTAAACACAATTTCAAATGGTTCACCACTCGATTCTTCTAGAGTTTACTTCCCAATTCATTATGTGTATGGTTGGTTGTCCTGTTACTTCAAGACTCATTTTTCTCTAACAAATAGGCCGGCTACTCCTCTGATGGCCATATACTCCAGTGAGGGAAAAACGAGATACTTATTGAATAAAGACGCGAGAAAATTTATTCATGGAGGAGAAAGTTCCGCATGGACTTCCACAATTCCAAGTAATTCTTAACCGTATTATTATCATGATGATGGAAATGAGGAAGAGTCCGAGTCAAATTATTTTATGAGTATTCGCTCGAGTTACCTTCCTTTGAGAAATGGATAGACCTTCATCGTGGAGCCTTATAGCTCCCATCACTTCAGTCGTCAATTCAGTTTTTATGAAGACATACCCGGTTGATTAGGATAAAGATTTTCACGAGTGCTCTTTAGACAAAGGATTGGAACTTTTACGAATTTGTGTTTTGTCTAAAAGTAGGTCAAAGGCCACATTTCCCCCTATTATTCCCAAGATCAAGAGGTATGTCTCGTCTGATCATAAGTCTCGGTGGGAAAGAGTGCATGGAAACTTCCTTGAAAATCACTTGCAATCTTTGGTGAATACCGTTGGGCCAGTTACTGCTACACCTTTAGAAATCATGTTTCAAGATCATAACAGGGAGGAAAAGCCTCCTACTTTAAAATCCAAAGTGGTTGTACCATGTGATGTCAGGGGAACCAACTCCGGACTAAAGCGCCTTTGAGCTTGACTAACAGGACGAGTGCCATTCTTGACTGCAAGGTGATGGACTGCTACTTTAGGGTCCAATCCAGGCATTTATTTGTAACTCCAAGAAAAGACATCCCTAAACTCCATGAGTAACTCAATATAAGTGCTTTCTCAATCAACTTCTAGTAAAGCACTTAGGTAGGTGCGTCTTGGTTCTTCATCGGTGCCAAGGTTAACTTCTTTAAGGGCATCAATTGTGGTCTTCACCCCTTCTTCAAGTTCAGGTGGAGCATCATCTTCATCATATTGAGGGTCCCCATCGTTGAAGGATATGTGGTAACAC
Organism: Nicotiana paniculata; assembly: GCA_005239505.1. Lineage (NCBI taxonomy): Eukaryota > Viridiplantae > Streptophyta > Magnoliopsida > Solanales > Solanaceae > Nicotiana > Nicotiana paniculata. Next base: position 180,734 of record ML334879.1, read on the forward strand.
GGTGAAACATCCTTCAATTTCTCATCATCCTCCATTAGAGACGAAACACCATTTTCGCCTAGTGCACTAACGTGATACGGTGAAACCGAACTTTCTTCATATTCATCACGTTCCTTAGTGTAGACCACAGTATATGGATTTACCTTCAGTACTTCTTTACATGAAACCACATGTTTTGTTTGTTGCCTCATTCTGGAAGGAACCAAACTTTGGAAATCCTTAGAGATCTTCTAGATACCGGGTGAATCGGGTGTCTTATGCTTTGATAATTTCTCTGGAACTTGTTCCCCTTCTTTAATGGACCCAATATCGCCAATACGGAAGTCCTCACAGTTGATTTTCCAAGTCAATCAAATACAGAAGGCCTGTTAGAAGTGGTAGATTCATCTTCTACAGTGATATGATTATTGCTTACCCTTCTTATGGAGATGCGCACTGATGAGGGTTTTTTATATCCCAAAACTTCATGTGGTTTCCTCGTAGAAGCTTCTGATGGGAGCTTCCCTAGCTTTAATGGCTCATTGGGATTGTATTCATCTTTCGTAAATAGCTTGTAAGCGTTAGGATCAAAACCTTCATCTATTTTCTTTGTAGGGAGTGCCACATTCTGCAAACTATTTTGGGCCACAAACCCTGCAAGTGTCTTTGAGGACAAATTTACTGCCTCAATTCGTTTTACCGAAAGAGTTAACTCCTTTAGCATGTTAATTTCGAGATTAGATTATTCACCTTCATCTTTCTTCCTTCTAGGGACATATTGGAGTGCATGAGATACTTTCTTTCCATAACACGCAATACCCCCTCTATAAGATTTATTCGAGTTAGGCTGTACCTCCTCAGTAACAGATTTGGCTCTACCAGCAGCCACCTCAGATCTTTTAGTTGTGGGCTCGTCATTCTTTCTTTTCATGCCATCATCAGATTTTAGCTCCTTCATAATGCGGTTCTTCAAGTAGAACTTTTAATCAACAAAGTGTTACTCAACCTCGGTGAATGGCTCATCATCAACAACTATCTTTTTCTTGACTTCACCCTCGTAGTATTTTAAACATTGATGGTAGGTAGACAAAACTACTTTATTCTCATGTATCCAAGGCCTTCCAAGTAAGATGTTGTATGAATTCTTTGCTTCGATAACATGCATCCATTCACTTGATTGCATATCTTTAATGGTGATACCCATCCTGATCGCACCTATGGCTCTTTGCCCCCCTTGATTGAATCCTTGGATCAACACACGACTTTCTGAGAGATCGTTCATGGAAATACAAGGTTCTTTCACAGTGAGAATTGGCAATATTTTCACTGAGGATACTCCATCAACAAAAAATTGATTTACACTTCATCACACATATAGCCAACCAGGTACAATGGATTGTTATGACGAGTGTCACCTAGCACAAGATCGTTATTTGTGAACATGACTTTTTCCTCGCATGCGTTAACTTCTTGAGGAATAGACTCGATGAGATTTTTTGAAGATGGTGCCAACGGTAGGTCATCACTCTTTTCTTACCCTTTATCAGCATTGCAACAAGAGGCATCAATACCATCACGGAAAATCTTCATGCGGAACCAACATGGAAAGAAATCCTCCAAGGTCACTGGATGTCGTGGATTTTGAGGATGGTGCACCTCCACTTTTGCTTTCTTCAAATTCTTAACTACATTCCATATCCTTGATATTTTCACCATTATTTTCCTTTTTGGCTAATCTGTTGATTCTATTTGTGTGCTCCTTTTGTGGCGCCTACGACGAGTCACTAACGTCCAACCTTCATCATCATCAGGTTGATCGTGTTCAATTGTGTTATTCTCCAGTAATTCATCATCTTTACTTTCTTTAAAACTACATAATTCATCTGGACTAAATGAGCCAAATGTGATAGAGACTTAGTTTGTGCTTGCTTTCTCATCTTCAAGCACGATCTTCTTTTCATGAGCCAAGTCCATAACTTTGTCCTTGAAGACAAAGCACTTCTTCAGAGGGTGGCTCACAAGTTGATGATATTTGCAGTAATTCCGGTCATCAGTTTTCCCAGATTCATTTGGCCACTTCATCTCCGGATTCTCAATGAGATTTAACTCGAGGAGTTCTTCAAAAATGGTTGGCATATCAAAATCTAGAAATGGGTACTCTTTCTCTTGCATTTCTTTTAGATTTAACTTTCCACTTGGCTTATCTTGAAAAGGAGTGAATTTCATACTCTACTTCTTGATCACCTTCGTCGTGAACGTCACAAGTGATGTGTTGACATTTATAGCTTCTTTGTTTTCAGACTCGGTACGAACTTTCCCCACTTCCTGACTTCTTTCTTGTCGTTCCCTTTGCGAGATTCATATATGGGCAGTCTTTCATTTCCAGCGGAGGACATGCTCAATTCCATGTCACGGGAGACGAGTTGCAAGTTCTTCAAATGTTCTAGGTTTGATACCTTGCAAGATGTAGTGCAATCCCTAATGCATGACTTGGATGCACATCGCTATGTCAGAAGCTTCACTAAGCCTGTCGAGGCTTGCATTCCTCCAATGATTGATAAAGTCGATAACTGGTTCACCCTTCCGTTGATGAGTATTTGTGAGTTCCACCATACTCACAGTGCGCCTTGTGCTATAAAAGAGATTGAGGAACTCTTACTCTAGTTGATCCCAGCTATCAATGGATCCTACCTCGAGGTTTGTATACCAATCAAAAGCATTTCCTTTTAGCAAGCAAAAAAACTATTTGACGAGGTAATCTCCATAAGTCCTAGTGATGTTTTAGACTTCAATACCACACAAGAAGATAGGTTACTTTGTGTGGTACCCAATTTCCGAGTGTTGTCTCAATAGAAGAAGCTAGTTCTTCTTGGTGTTCCAACTACTACTTTTGCGGAATAATAAAAAACAGTAAAGTAAAAACACAGAGATTTTTACGTGGAAAACACCTGGATCAAAAGGTGAAAAAATCATGACCTACTCCTCAGTAGGATTTGCTCAGACTCTTCACTAAAACTCTGAGCCAAACGGACTTACAAAATAAACTCTTTTGTAAACCTAAGACTAAATCTAATCCCTTTGTAGTAACTAGCCCCTAGCTAATTTCTGCACACCTCAAGTTAACTCTAACTTGAACAATACATACTTATTACAATTGCTTCTATGAAAGCTGACAGATACTATATTAAAACTCCTACTACAATCAACTAGATTCAATAATTAATCAGATGGAACTAGTTCTTCTAGTTGAACTGTAGCCTTTGGATCGCACAATGATTCTGCTAGCAAAATAACTCTGGGAACTTTGCTTTCAGACTTTGATTCACTTCAGCTTTTGTGTGTGTGGAATTCCAGCAGAAATACATCAAGTATTTATGGAGTCAGTTGTTGAGCTTGTCTTCCAATTCTAGTCCAACTCTACCTGGGTGAACATAATTAGTACCAAACTCAACTTCCTTTATTTTATTACTTTCCTTGCTGAATTCGACTTCAATCAACTCATCAGTTTGCAACCTTTTCGCATTAGGAGAAAATCTCTTGGTTCATTGATATTTCATATCCACAAACATCTCCTAAGCATATACGGTTTATGTTCCAGCTATTTAGTTCAAGATGTGTGCTCTGATGGAACTGGTTCAACTAGTCAGCCATTTGTCAAACTTCAAATCTATGCAATGCCATGAGTCAACAAATTCCCCCTTTTTGATGATGACAAACTCCGTGCTTAATCCTGCATACACTTCAACCACTTTGTATGGTTTTAAGAATTAATCATAGAGAATCCAGGTTCATTAGGTTATAAATATCACTTTGAAAAAACATTTTGAAAAGAAATTCAGCACATATCTTCCCCCTTTTGGCATCATCGAAAAGTTTGCAAAATGATATACTTACCAGTTTTATTAATTATTACTCATGGCCATTGAGGCAACTACAGGTGCAAAGCATGATTAATCAACACAAGAAGCCAATAAATGTTAGCTAACTAAGAAATTGAGACAAGTCAATAACTAGAAGCAAAATTCATTGATTAATAACGATAATCAACCACCATACAGAAAAACAAAAACAAACCAACCATGTGCAAAAAAAAAGAGTAAAAGGAACTGAAACTGAATAACTGGTCTAAAGAGAGATTATGGAAGCTCTGAAAAGCCTAAGGATGGGAAGGTGCAGAGGAGGTTGTGGTCTTGGATTGTAGGAGAGACAACATCTGCTGAAGAAAACCCTCGTTCTTTTCTTTCTCCTTTTCTAATTTAGCCCTAAGAGCATCCCGCTCAGCTTCAACCTCAATCACACGAGACTTCAAACGAAGGATCTTCATATCCTTAATCTTATTTTCCTGCACCAGAGTTCTAACTTTGCTGTTGACTGGTTGCTTCCTGGATGAACCAGGTTCATCCACAGGAACATTGACATTGTAGTCACATGTAAGCAAAGTTTCCTTCCCAAAATAGTCTTTGGCAATAGCCATCTCAGTCTTCTTTACGGGAACCCCAAAATGTGCAAGCACTGCTATCAGAATGAAGCCATAAGGAATTGCGTGTGCTTTGGTTCCATTAACCACTCTGTCAAAGAGTTTGATGATGAAAGCCGGCTAATTAATTTGCTTTCCCCTGTACAAGCATTCCATCAAGGTAAGATCCATATAATTTTCCATGTGCCTTATTTCTTGTCTAGGCATAGGAACTTGATGACAAACTCAAAGAGTAGCTTGTGCTCTGGCTTCATTTCACTCTTGTAAACCGGCCTGGGTTCAATCTCCTTCTCACTATCACTAAAGAACCTGGTGATATTGATTGTTGAGGCCATCCCATCTAGACAAGGCCATCTCTGCCTTGTGTAGTCCTCATAGCCCTCAACTGGTATGTTCATAATACCACCTAGTTCTTTAACATCAAAGGAAAATTAAATTACTTTGACAAAAGAAGTGAACCTGCCTTCCTTGACAATGGCATTTCCCATAAATTCTACCAACTCAGCTCTTACCAGCCTGCCTTCCATGCGAAGGACCAGGTCTTTCTAGCCTTGCACCTCCAGAGTTTCCATCAGATATTGCATTCCAGGATCCTCTAAATCCTTCACCAGCTTACCCTTCAGTATTGTTCTTTTTCCAAACATGATAACTCTGTCAGTCACCTCTCCTATTTCCTTCCCCTCCTCTCCATTCCAGTCTGCATCATCATCCTCAACAATTTTCACTTTCTTTGTCTTGGCCCTGGTCTTCTTAACAGATCTTGTTGGTGTGACAGACATTCTAGATGACTTCTTTGAAGAAGGCTTAGCCTTTGTGGGTTTTGGTGTCTCAGCCACACCTGGAGCAGGCTCCTCCTCCTGTTGGATCAGGTCCAACCCAGTCTCTTCAATCTCAATAGCCTCAATAGGCTCTCCAACTTTTGCTTTTCCTTTTGCTGCCCTCTACTTCTTGATCTCCTTCAGAGCCTTTTCTAATTTCTCTTCTTCATCTCTCACAGTTCTACGAGTAGCTTTTACTTTTGGAGCAGGAACATCAGCAACTTCAGAAATTTTTCTTTTCTTTGAAGGAACTAGGTGATTTGCCTTCTTAGGTTTCTGACTCCTTCTTCTCTTAGGGTTATAAGACTCCCCCAGTTTCTTCAACCTTTCAGCCAATGTTTCTTCCCCCGATGAACCAGGTTCATCTGTTCCTTTCTTCAGACTTGCAATACCTGCTGCAGCTTCCTCAACAATGCTTCCCCCTAAATCACCGACGTTTTCTCCAACAGTTTCAGGAATGGGACCACAGATAACTAGCGTGGTACCATCCTCCCTAGATCCCCTCACATCTTCTTTTCCCTTTCTCTCAAAATTAATTCTTTTCTCCCACCCTTCTTCCTTCCAGGTATTTCAACATCAATAACAGACCCAACCAACACGAATCTTTTATCAGCAGAAGTAAATTCAGAATCGATTTCAAGATTGCCTTTTTCAGAACTGGTTGAACCAGGTGCGTCTTCCTCATTAGCTGATTTAAAGGATTCACTGGATGAATTTGACTTAGTACCTTTGTCTGCTTTAATAAGATCCTCCAAGAATTTTTCCCTAGCCCCAGAAGCAACATATTTCTGGGCAAGAACTTTAACACGACGATTCTTGGGGGCAGGAGTAGGGTTTGGAGTGGGTTCAGGAATGAGTGTATTTTCAGGGGATGATGTAATTTCTGGTGATTCAGAACTGTAAATGGATGGAGAATTGGATATAGATTCATAATGTCCTCCATCGTAATCACGATTAGGTGAGGAATTAGACGAAGAAGCTGATGGTGGTAAAGACATTTTTATGTATTGTTAGGAGGAAAGGACGAGTTGCAAGTTATGGGTTGTGTAGGATGAGTTGAACTTGGTTTAAACGTATCTTTATGAAGAGAGGAGTAATGATTCCCTTTTATAAGATATGGCTATTAATTTTACAACTTCCGACCTCATCACTTCAATTCAAGGGCAAACCCATTTCCTAGTCACCGGGCTAGGTAAAAAATTTATTCAAGTGGATGTCTAATAGTTGTAGGAGTGTCATTGCTTTGACGGTTGAGAGTTCCCTATTTCTAGGCTAATTGAGTGTTGATGTGACTCCTTGGAACGGGTTCATTTATGGATTAGTACAAAGACTTAGGAATGAACCAAATATAGATAGAATCCTGCTCATGTGTGACTGTAATTGAATTAATAAATGGAGAAGAGTACGTACCTTGTCAGTCAGATGAATCAGCATATATGAACCAGGTTCATCATGTTAGAAATCTTTAATTTGCCTCAAATTACAAAGATAGATACACATTATTAGTATCCAGGGAATCATATTAATACATGGCACAAGAGTATGGCAATAAAGACATGATGCTGAGCAATTATTAATCTGATTAAGTACATAATTAAAATTTTCTAGCCAAAAAAAATTCATTTATATACATTTTTTTCAATCAGGTGATCCTAATCATCCCTAATTCCAACATGTTTCTCTCAAAATGCTCCCTACTAAGTGTTTTAGTGAATATATCAGCAATTTGATGATCAGTAGCACAAAATTTGATTGAGATCATTCATTTTTCATAGTTATCCCTTAGGAAATGGTGTCTAACATCTATGTGCTTAGTCCTTTTGTGATGAACCGGGTTCTTCGTCATACTAATAGCACTAGTGTTATCACAAAAAATAGGAATGCATCCCACATCAATACCAAAGTCCATGAGTTGTTGTTTGATTCATAACAACTGGGCACAACATGAGCCTGCAGCCACATCTTCAGCCTCAGCAGTAGACAAGGCTACTGAATTTTGTTCCTTGGTACCCCAAGACACAAGGCATGAAGCCAAAAAGTGAGCCATACCTAAAGTACTTTTCCTGTCAACCATGAATCCTGCATAATCAGCATCAGTATATCCTACAAGGTCGAAATTACTACATTTAGGATACCAAAGGCATAAATCAGTGGTGCCTTTCAAATATCTCAAAATTCTCTTTACTGTAGTGAGGTGGGACTCCTTTGGATTTGCTTAAACCTAGCACACAATCTCACACTGAACACAATATCAGGTCTATTGGCAGTGAGATACAATAGAGACCCAATCATCCCTCTATATAGCTTCTGATCAACAGATGAACCAGGTTCATCCACATCCAATTTTGTAGNTCAGGTCTATTGGCAGTGAGATACAATAGAGACCCAATCATCCCTCTATATAGCTTCTGATCAACAGATGAACCAGGTTCATCCACATCCAGTTTTTTAGATGTGGCTATGGGAGTGTCTATTTCTTTTGAGTCTTCCATTTTAAACTTCTTGAGAAATTCTTCACATACTTTTGTTGGTGGATCATTGTTACATTTGGGTTTTGCTTAATTTGCAAGCCTAAAAAAAAGTTTAGCTCACCCATCATACTCATCTCAAACTCACTTACCATTAGCATAGAAAATTCCTTGCTCAATTTTTCAGAAGTCACCCCAAATATGATATCATCCACATATATTTGCACAACCAGGAGATCCTTACCCTTTTCCCTTAAGAACAAGGTACTATCAATTTTGTCGCGTTTGTACCCATGTTCTAGCAGGAATTTTGATAATCGTTCGTACTATGCTCTTGGTGCCTATTTGAGACCATATAGAGCCTTGTCGAGTTTGTATACGTGGTCAGGTGACTCCCTTCTTTTAAAACCTGGAGGCTGCTTAACAAATACATCTTCCTTCAGATAGCCATTTAGAAAGGCACTCTTAACATCCATCTGATGAAGAGTGAATTCCATGTGTGCAACAAATGTTATAAGAAGTCTGATTTCCTCCAGTCTTGCCACAGGGGGGAAAGGTCTCATCATAGTCAATTCCTTCTTCTTGACTATATCCTTGAACAACTAATCTTGCCTTATTCCTTGTAACAGTTCCATCCTCATCGAGCTTGTTCCTGAAGACCCACTTGGTGCCAATTACTGATCTATCTAGTGGCCTGGTTACCAAGTGCCATACTTGACTTCTTTCAAACTGATTCAGCTCTTCTTGTATGACATTTACCCAATCAACATCTTGTAGGGATTCCCCAATGTTTGGTTCGATCATGGATAGAAAGGCATCAAACGCACACAGATTTTTCAAGGATGATCTTGTTTTGATTCCGGATGCCAAATTTGTTATGATGTTCTCAAGAGGGTGAGAACTCTAATATATGTGTGGCTTAAGTACCAGCTGTTCATTCCTAGATGATTCCATTGTGTCTTGTTGTTGTAGAGCAGGATCAGGGCCAGGTTGCATGTGTTGAATTCCCCCTGTCATGATGTTTGGGGTAGTTGAACCTGGTCCATCACCTGTTCCACCTTCCATACTTACTTCAATGTGATCACTGCTTCTTACCAGTCCAAGCTCCTCTTCTTCAGGTTCCTGTCTCTCAGCAAGAATGTTAGTTTCATCAAAGACAACATGTATACTTTCTTCTACACACATAGTTCTTTTATTATACACTTTATAAGCTTTACTATGTGATGAATATCACAAGAATACTCCCTCATCACTTCTGAGGCCAAATTTTCCTAAGGAATCTTTGGCATTATTATGTACAAAACACTTGCATCCAAAAGCCCTAAAGTGAGATATGTTGGGATTTATCCCTTTAAGTAATTCGTAGGGAGTTTTCTCTACCAGAGGTCTGGTCATGCATCTATTGATTATGTAACAAGCAATATTTATTGCTTCAGCCCAGAAGTTGTGAGGTAGTTTTCTAGATAGGAGCATGGTTCTTGCCATTTCTTCAAGAATTTTATTTTTCCTTTCAACAACCCCATTTTGCTGTGGGGTTCTAGGAGCAGAAAAGTTATGATTAACACCATGTTCATCACAGAAGTCAGCAAACTTAGCATTCTCAAATTCAGTACCATGGTTTGATCTTATTGATGCCAGTTGATATCTTAGTTGATTTTGATTTTTCTTGACAAATGAGGTGAACATATCAAATGCCTCATCCTTAGATGCTAGGAATAAGTTCCAAGTGAACCTTGACAAATCATCAACTAGCACCATCACATATCTCTTACCACATCTACTCAAAGTTCTCATAGTACCACATAGATCCATATGAACCAGTTCCAACGTCCTGGTGGTACAAACTATTTTCTTACTTTTGAAAGAGGAACTTACCTGCTTCCGCCTGGAACATGCCTCACAAACTTTGTCTTCCTTGAACTTAATGTTAGGAAGTCCTACCACTAAGTCCTTAGAGACTAGTTTTTTAAGCTGAGTTAGACTTGCATCACCAAGTCGTTTGTGCCACAGGAAGGGATCACTGTCCAGCACACTTAGGCAAGTGAGTTCATTTTCAGACAGTGTGGACAAGTTTATGACATAGATGTTATTCATTCTTTTTCCCTGCAAAACAATCTTGTCAGTAAGCAGGTTAATCACAAAATATTTTATGGAAGTAAAAGCAACCAGGTTACCTCTGTCACACAGTTGTGATACACTGATCAAGCTATATATCAAGCCATCTATTAGATACACATGTTCAATGGATCGTGTGTCATCCTTACCTACCTTACCAACGCCAATGATTTCACATTTCTTTCCATTTCCAAAGGAAACATTTCCTCCTTTGAGACTTCCAAGTGAAAGGAACTGTTCCATGTTCCCAGTCATATGCTTTGAGCAGCCACTATCCAAATACCAAATCTGGTTGCCTCCTCTCACTTGATCCTACAAAAAGAATCAAAGGTTAGTCTTAAGAACCCAAACTAGTTTGGGTCCTTTTCTATGAGAGAATGGATGAATCAAATTTTTCCTGGCCCAATTTGGTAGCCAATTTTTCCCATTTACAAACCTCTCATTTCTTTGATTGGCATGCTCATTTGCAGTACACTCGTATTTGTAGTGCCCAGTCTTACCGCAATGGGTGCAGATTTTCTTCTCAAGAAGAGTGAGATACTTGTTTTTGGGATCCCACTTGGGCAATTGACTTCCAAAGCCAATCCCTCTCCTATTTCTACTATGATTCTCTTGAATCCATATCAGGGCGTCAGAGGATTTATTCCATTTACAAGTTCGATCTAATTCATGTTTGACTTTGCCAAGTTCTTCATTAAAAGTTCTTATTTGTTNAGTTGTTTCCTCAGAATAATCTATGAAAGCAAGTAGCAACTCAGAGAGTTTTTCCTTAGATAGGAACTTTAATTTGTTTTTAAGATGGGAGATACTTACCTCTGGTTCTTCATGTGGTTCCGTGTCAGATTCTCCAATTGCCATGAGCGCCTGATCTTCAGTCTCCCCTTCTTCTGATTCTTCATCTGAACTTTCCCCCCAAGCAGCAACCATAGCCTTTGTTGTGGTTTTCTTTGGTTGGACCTGTTCCTTCTCTCATATCTCTCTTTTTTCCATCCTACATTCCACTGAGGACAGTTTTTAATGAGATGGTCAGTCTTACCACATTTATAGCATCCCCCGTTGGTTGGCCTTTCTGGAGCTTTTGCTTTGTTGTATTTTCCTCCTCTAGAGATGCCTTTATTCCTCATGAGAAAGCTTCTGAATTCTTTGGTGATCATGGCCATCTCATCATCTTCCAGATATTCTCCCTCAGTGATTCTTAGGGCTAGACTCCTCTCCTTATTTGGACCATCCATCTTCATAGTCTGCCTTCTTAGTTCATAGGCAGTGAGGTTTCCAATTAGCTCATCCAATCTGAGGGTTGCCATATTTTTGGATTCCTGGATAGCAGTGATTTTGCTTTCCCAAGAAATAGGCAAGACCCTTGTTAGGATATTCTCAACCTTGTCCTCTTCAAGAATGACTCTTCCAAGAGACTTCAGTTCATTAGTCAAGGTTGTGAACCTTGCGTACATCTCTTGGATATTCTCTCCTTCTTTCATAGTGAAGTTTCCATACTGTGAGTATAGTAGAGTACCTCTTGACCTTTTTACCTGAGATGTTCCTTCATCAGCTACTTGCAAGGTGTCCCAAATCTCTTTGGCAGTGGTGCAGCTTTGGATTCTGGTGTACTCGTCTGGACCTAGTCCACATACTAGCCACTTTTTGGCCTTTGCATTCTTCTCCCATTTCTTCATATCCTCAGCAGTGCAATCAGCTCTCGTCTTTGGTATATCTATACCTTCAGCAGTCTTCATCATGGTAGCTAGAGGACCGTCAGTGACTATGTCCCAGAGTTCATAGCCTTCTCCAATTAGGTGATCCTTCATCCTATTTTTCCACCATGAGTAGTACTGGCCATTGAAGAGTGGTGGCCTTGCAGTTGATTGACCTNCGAGTGATGTCTCAGTAGAAGAACCTGGTTCTTCTTGGTGTTCCAACTACTAATGTTGCGGAATAATAAAAAGCAGTAAAGTAAAAACATAGAGATTTGTACGTGGAAAACACCTGGCTCAAAAGGTGAAAAACCCACGACCTACTCCTCAGTAGGATTTTCTCAAACTCTTCACTAAAACTCTGAGGCAAACGGACTTACAAAATAAACTCTTTTGTAAACCTAGGACTAAATCTAATCCCTTTGTAGTAACTAGCCCCTAGCTAATTTCTACACACCTCAAGTTAACTCTAACTTGAAAAATACGTACCTATTACAATTGCTTCTATGAAAGTTGGTAGATACTATATTAAAACTCCTACTACAATCAACTAGACTCAATAATCAATCAGATGTAACTGGTTCTTCTAGTTGAACTGTAGCCTTTGGATCGCACAATAATTATGCTAGCAAAATAACCCTAAGAACTTTGCTTTCAGACTTTGATTCACTTCAGCTTTTGTACGTGTGGAATTCCAGCAGAAATACATCAAGTATTTATAGAGTCAGTTGTTGAGCTTGTCTTCCAATTCTAGTCCAACTCTACCTAGGTGAACATAATTCGTACCAAACTCAACTTCCTTTATTTTATTACTTTCCTTGCTGAATTCGACTTCAATCAACTCATCAGTTTGCAACCTTTTCGCATTAGGAGACAATCTCTTAGTTCATTGATATTCACAAACATCTGCTAAGCATATACGGTTCATGTGCCAGCTATTTAGTTCAAGATATATGCTCTGATGGACCTAGTTCAACTGGTCAGCCATTTGTCATACTTCAAAACTATGCAGTGCCATGGGTCAACACCCAGCATTGTTAAATGTTTCAACAAAGTGCGCCACAGGTTGCATTGGATTGCCTTTTCCATCAAACTGTTGAAACTTTGGAGGTTGATAACCTGCAGGCATCTTTAACATATCGATCCTTGCAGTGTACGAATTTGTGTATGTAAGGGAGGACTTGGCAGCAACTTTATACTTATTCTTAATAGTTCATTTAATGAACTCTTTCAATTGATCGATGGGAATCATCCCTTCAGATGATACAGGGATAGCCTCAGATGCTACTTGTCTTAGGGGAGAATCAATCTCTGGAACTTTTGGGAGCTTGCCAGGTGCATGGGTGGATTCTTCTTCCATTAAGATTTCCACCCTGTTTGTTAGCTTGTCAATCAAGCATCTTGATTTTGCATGCACTTGGTCAAGCCAGCGATTGCTTCCGTCGAGTTTGCTAATTGCTCTTTTACAGATGAAGTGTTTGTCACTATAGCTTGCATGATTGTTGTAGATGATGGGGAGTAGCATGGATTGTCACATAGATTTATTCTCGAATATCTCATGTTATACAGTTTAATTGGGGAGGATCCATCACTTGAAGCATCACCATCTTCCTTCACAACAGAGTTCTTGGATCTGGAGAGGTCAAGCGGAGAAAGAGGTTTCTTAATCTTTTCGGCAACATCGCTTCCTCCTTCGGGTGCGTTTGTGGAAGATCTTGGTCCTTTTGAGGATGAAGATCCGAAAATGGGGGTTGATTCGGACGGCACTTGGACTGCTTGTTGTCCTAGAGAGCTTGCGTTGCTCCTTGTAACTGGTCCAAAGCTTCCAAAGGTAACATCGATAATGCTTTCCACATTAGCATAGAACCTGGAATTAACAGCCTTGGTGGAGGTTGATCTGGAGTTGATTTTCTTTGAATCCATTTCGATGTTCTTGAACTTTGGTGATTGAAAAGTTGAGATGAGAGGTAGAGATCTTCCCACTAGGCGTTCCAGAATTTGTAGACAATAAATCGTGACGAGAAAATAATATCAAGACCGAAAAATATTGCAATAATCGTAGTATTTTATTTCAAATATTTGAGTGTTACAATCTCTATGAATCCCTTGATTCTAGTATTCAACAATAGATAAAAGATCCTTCGAGCTTAATCTTGAATTTTATTTTATTTTAATCCAAGTGCTTGAGGCCTGATCTTGATCTTGACGTATTTTTAATCCAAGGGCTTGCAGCTTGTTCTTGAATCTTCGTCTTGATCTTTTAATCCTTATAATACTTGAATGCTTGTAGCTTTTAGAGAAATCTGCAGTGTTTGATCCACGAGCTCTCTCTTGCTTCTTGTTATAACTTCTGGTGTCTTTCTGAGTTATGAAGACCCTTATTTATAGTTTTGGGAGGGTAGAGTTATGATAAGAACAAGATTTTTTCGATCAATCAAATTGAAGTGTGACAAGGTCGTGTTTGATTGGCCAGAACATGTCACTTGCACACGTGGCGCGATTCATTGGCCTTTTTATGTGACTTGGCATGCCTTGTCATTTTGACAGATGGAATGATCCCATTGGCTCTTCTGTTTAACTTGGCGTGCCAAGTCATTTGACGTGTGGCACTAAACTGGGCCTCTAGGAAGATGGCATCTTAGGCTTAATGAAGTGGGTTCATTACTTTAGCCCAATTAAATGGGATAGCCCAATGGATTAAGACTTATTTATTTGATTCATATATATGTTGGACTTATATAACTAATCCAATTAAATTAGCCTAATAAATTTATTTGAACTAATATATTTTGAATTTAAAATATAGTCCAATTTATTTTACGGATTTAATTCCAATAAATGCCTACAAATGCCCCCTACTTCAAGACTTGTCAATGTCTTTTGAATTTTGAAGACTAGGCTTGAAGTATTCATATTAGTACACTTGAATTGGTTTTGACTTAAATCATATGATATGTTAAAGTTTTCAAAATTTAAATTTCAAAATCATGTGCCCCAATCACATGGAACGTAAAAGCTATTAAATTTTAATTACCAAAATACTATGGCATACTGTTACATGGCTTTCCATTTTGAAAGACATCAAAATCAATATCTTTACCATATATATACTTCAAGGAATTGGTTGCTGACATAAGCAACAGTTCCAATATATGTTGTTGCATACTCACGTGATTTAATGAAATCAAAACAGATTTTCCCATTATGAATAGAAGATTTTCGCCGCCTAGGACATCTCCTTTACAACCAGATTAATATATTCAATTCTTATTGGACTCTAAAAATTAGCAATCCCACATCGTTATTAGTCATCTTAAGAGTCGTATCATTGCACCGATAAATAGGTCACGTCTTTCATTCAGTTGGCATCAATTGTTGTGTTTGCAGTTCGCATCGAGTCTACCTTTGACGATTCGAAAACATTAACGCGAAGGTAATTTCTTATTCTATTGTGCTTTCTTCCTTTTTTTGTACTTTGTTTCCTCTTTTTTTTTTTTTTTAGATGTAACTTCATCAACCTTCGAAGTACTTTAAAAGTTCGAGACGAAGACTTTTAAAAGTTCGCTATGAAGATAGCCCAATAAGTTTATTCGAACTAATATATCTTGAATTTAAAAAATAGTCCAAATTATTTGATAGATTTGACGGAATAAAATTTATGTGCCTACAAATTCTGAACTTGGACTAATTTATTAAGTCCATCTATATCGGACTTATATAATTATATTAGCCCTATAAATTTATTTGCATTAATATAACTTGAATTTAAAATATAGTCTAAATTATTTTATTGAATTTAAATTCAATAAAAATTTAAATACTTATAAATACCTCTTACTTTAAGACTAGTCTGAGTATAGAGTTATTGGATTCCTGAGACACTAGTTTTGAAGTACAGGCGGACATAATTTTGTTATTTAGTCCTTGTATGCTTTGGTAGTATAGTCTAGGAGACTCATGTCTAAAACTTTATTATGATGTCTTTGCAAGCTTTTTTGCAAACTGAGATAGCATGTAACCTCCAAATATATTAACTTTCCATTTTGGTTTTACTTCTTGTACTGTAAATTCAAAAGAGTTAGACCTGTAGGACTAGTACACTCGTGGCATTTGCTCTTCACTTTTTTGAATTCAAGTAGGCTTCTGAAGTATTGTCAGGTAAGCTTTTTAACTAAGAATATACTTCCATTTTAGGAAAAATCCTTACTTTTAGCAAAATTTTCACCGCCGCTACAAATTGAATCCTTCTCGGAGTTTGATCAAAGTATCATCCCACATCGGCAATCCACGTTACAGCAGCCCCTTTGAGATCTATATAAAACATGCTCATATGTTTATTAAGCATCAATTGCAATTTTCAAACTAGCTCGAATTCGTATATTACAGGTAAAAAAAATTCTTTCTTTTTTTTTGAAGTAACTTTATCAACCTACGAAGTACTTTAAAAGCTCGAGACGAAGACCTTTAAAAGTTTGCGATGAATACTTTTAAAATTTGTGGTGAATATCCATAAAAATCCGCGCAAAGATCTTTAAAAGCTCATGGTCAAAATCTATCACGACCCAAATTCTCAACCTTAGAGATCGTGATGGCGCCTAACATCACACTTGCTAGGGAAGCCAATGTTAGAGTTCGATTAGATATTTTCCTTTGATTATCCCTTGAGACATAATAAAATAAATTTAAAGTAACTTAATCTAATGGTTTTCAATGAATAACTCCAAATATAAAATGATAAATAACTAAATAAACCGAGCCACAAACTAATTATAGAAATAACTCTAAGACTACACCAGGGTCTGGTGTCACAATCCACGAACTACTAAATAATACTACAAATAATGGGTTGAAAGAAATAATATAATTGTTTTGAGAAAATATAAAACAGTCTCTACGAACTAAGAGAAGACTCTGGGGATCTGCGAACACCGGCAGATATACCGCGTGTCTCCGGATAATGGATAACTGGTACTAAGAATCTCTGCGGCTGGCCAGTACCTGGATCTGCACAAAAGCGTGCAGAGTGTAGTATCAGTACAACCGACCCCATATACTGAGTAAGTGTCAAGCCTAACCTCAACGAAGTAGTGACGAGGCTAAGGCGGGGCAATCATCTTAACCTATGATAATATATATATATATATATATAATAAAGCAATAAAATAATTCTACATAAACAAGAAAATATAAACTGAAATAATAAATAAAATGACTCAGTTGCCTATTCCATGCCTCAGCTGTCACCAAAGACACACAAATTTCCAGAAGAATTTCCAAGGTTATGACTTTCAAATAGCCGCAAGTACGGAATACGAAAGATAATAGAGTAAAATAGTAAATTCTTTTCAAATCTGTAAGCTTCAAATCCTTGAGTTTCAGAACCAGTAAAATATCATTGAAATTCAGTAAAACACAAGTATCCTCCCTTATCACAGTAATATTTTTATTTTTTCCCTGTCCACTCTTATCGCAGTCATATATATTTCCATTGTCCACCCTTATCACAATCATATATATTTCTCCTGCCCACCCTTATAACAGTCATATATATATTTTCTCTGTCCACCCTTATCACAATCATATATATATATATATATATATATATATATATATATATATATATATATATATATATATATATATATATATATGTCCACCCTTATCACAGTCATAAATATTTTTCCTATC
This sequence comes from Nicotiana paniculata, assembly GCA_005239505.1. Taxonomy (NCBI): domain Eukaryota; kingdom Viridiplantae; phylum Streptophyta; class Magnoliopsida; order Solanales; family Solanaceae; genus Nicotiana; species Nicotiana paniculata. Next base: position 197,970 of record ML334879.1, read on the forward strand.
CACCCTTATCACAGTCATATATATATTTGTATATTTATCCAAAACTTTCACAATTCAGGCCAAGCCTTTCACAACACTTTTATCTCAACAATTGTAAACAAAAATTGTACTTCTCATAAACTCATCAATATTATCACAAAAATGGAACCAACGGGAATATATATAGACGTAAAAGTTTTATGTAGACGTAAACATTGTACCAAAGATGAGAATAGCTTTACTATAATTACAGATCCATGTACAAACATGGTCAACAACAAGACAATATGCAATCACAATCTCCAGCGAACTACAAAATGCATGTAACAAATGTGAAAACATGAATGACTATTTGCTTTATAGGTATATCAAGAATATGGACTCTGGAATCAGTACGGCTCTTTCAATTCACTACAACTTGTCTCAAGCATCCCATGTTAAGATCCTAAATTACTCAACGGAATCTAGCACCATCTTAAGCTAACCAGATTATGGTAGACTAATAGAAGCATATATATACTTAGTGCATACCTAGTAGCATTTCCCTCTTCTTTACGTGAATAGCTCTCCATAAACCAAAGAATACACTAATACTTTTCCAAAAATAATTGCAACCAGACTTAACAATAAATTAACAAGCCAATAATCATAGAAACAACAATAGACATGAAACAATTATAACCCGAGCAATTAAATTGGAAACGGGGAGGGGATCATGTAAGCAGACAATTTAGTGGTGCATAGATACTCGTCACATCATCTGTACACCACTCACATGCAGTTTCACATAACAATTTAGTTAGGGATTCCTATTCCCTCAAGTCAAGGTTAAATCAAGCACTTACCTTAACTTCGCAGGCCACTCACTGTTCAATTATAGTTTTTCCTCTTGAATTCACCTCCAACACACTCGAATCTAACCATAATTAACTTAATATCATTAATTAATGCTAAAGGAACTAACTTTACTGAAAATTATAATTTTTCCTAAGTTTTCTCAAAAAAAGTTAAAATCCGACCTCGGGCCCGCTTGGTCCAAACTCAGGGTTCGGACAAAATTACGTTTACCCATTCACTCATGAGCCCGAGTATACAATTAGTTTCGAAATCCGACCTTAATTCAAGGAAAAGATTCAATTTTTACAAAATTCCCTAATTCTACACAAACCCTCAATTTTTACCATGAAAACTCTTAGTTTTTGATTTAAAAGTGATGGAAAATATTGGGTAATTAAAATATAACCAAAAAATGAGTAAAGAACACTTACCTCAATCCCTATGGTCAAAATCGCACTAATCCGAGCTCCCCAACTCAAAACATGACCGAATGAACAAATCCTAGTTTTATATATTTTTCTGCCAACTATTCTACCTCGTTTCTCATATCAAACGATCCTGAAACTCGACTTTTATGTCTCCAATGGATTGCTTGTTAAATTATGGTCAAGTTAGGCTTTTGAATCACTCAATTTGACCTTATAATGAATGAGATATGTAGGTTTTAATATTTACAAATAGTGCAGATTTTTAAATACGCTTCCAGTGGCAGTTTCGTAATTAATCTGAAAAATCTGACAACCTTAGTAAAATGACCATAAAATCCTCATACGATGTCCAAATTCAACGATTCTTTTTGCTACGGGTCCGTAATTACGATACGGATATAATACTTCATTCAAAACAGATATCAGAGCTCATTTGTTCAATACAATATCATTCATGCTTGAAGAAACGACGTCGAAGCATAAGAAAGAACGAGCGCAACACAACCCAAACATATTCGAAACTCACAGAGCCCTCGGGGATCTAAACCAGACATGCAAGCAAGTGTAAAAACATCATACGTATTTTCTCGTGCGATCAAATCATGAAAATAACATTTATAACTATGAATTAAACCTCAAAACTCATCATTTTTCTCAAGAACACTTCAGTTTCACTATTTCTCAACCGGACGTCCAAATCACGTCAAATAAACTTCGATTCTCACCAAACTTCACAGCTAGTATTCAAATACTATAAAAGATCTGTACCGGGCTACGGAACCAAAATATGAGCCTGATACCAATGGTTTCAAACATTAATTCTTTTCTTTATTTCATTAATAATTCAGCAAAATAATATCTTTCCAAAAATTGATTGCTAAGGCTTGGGACCTCGAAATTCATTTTCGGGCATACGACCAAGTCCCATATTTTACTGCGGACCTCCCGGGATCGTCGAAAACCAAATCGGCGTCCGTTTAATAAAAATGTTGACTCAAGTCAACTAAAACCAAATTTTAATTCTAAAAATTATTATTTCTTATATTTTTACATAAAATCTTTCTGATTTCACGTCCGGACTGTGCACGTAAATCGAAGTAATTAAAATTAGTCTTTTATGGCTAATAATCCTAGAATGGAGTCTTAATTCATAAAATGACCCCTTGGGTAATCACAAAATCTTTAAAAGTTCACAGTGAAGACCTTTAAAAGTTTGCAGTGAAGATTTTAAAAGCACACGATGAAGATCTTTAAAAATTCATGGTGAAGATCCTTAAAAGTTCACGATGAAGACCTTTAAAATTTGCAGTGGAAACCCATATAAGTTCGCAACGAAGACCTTTAAAAGTTTATGGCGAAGATCCATAAAAGTTCGCGTAAAATCCTTAAAAGCTCGTGGTCAACATTTCTAAAAGTCCATAGTGAAGACCTTTAAAAGTTTGCGGTTGAGACCTTTAAAAGTATGCCATGAAGACTTTTAAAAATTAGTGGTAGAAATCTTTAAAAGTCGGCAGTAGGGACTCTTTAAAGTTCGTCACGAACACCTTTGCAAGAACCTTTAAAAGTTCGAAACATACGCCTTTTAAAAGTTCAGAATGAAGACCTTAAAATTACGAATGCCTTTAAAAGTTCGAGACGAAAACCATTAAAAATTCGCAACAAAAACGGAGACTCAACATCCTCTTCCTCCAATTCCAAGTATCTTGTAATTTCAGAGCACAAGGATAGTAAAACAGAGACCAGATTACTAGTTGAAACAAACTGACCGACTTATATGCAGCTTCGTGGAGATCCTTGCAAAATCCATTTCGTTTGGTAGATTGGACCTTTGAAAACACCAAACATCAATTCAATACATGGACTCTTCGTTCCCATAATCACAAAGTTAAAAATGTGGCAAGTTCCCTCCAATGCTTAGGACGACGAATCCTCAAAGGAGAAGTATACTGTAGTGATTCCTTAACTTTTGGTGGCGAATTTTATTGTATCCACATCTATTGGGAGTGGACCTATATTCTTAGTAGGAACCATAGAGCATTGAGGGCCACCAATATTTACAATGCTATCTATGTCTCGTTTTTTACTTATGATCATTCTACAAGTATCATGCAAGCCTTTTGTGAGGCTTGATGTCCTGCTACAAACATGTTGCTTACCTCAGTTGGAGATTTATACATATCCTTTGGGATTTGTGCACTATTAGGGGTCTACCTATAATGGTTTCTCCTTATGAGGAAGTTATCCCAAATACTGGAGAACTTACAAGTTCTTACGACAAGGATAAAGTGTTCCTTCCACAAGCCTATCAGCAATTGTTTGATCCATATCACCAACTCCGAGAGGGAAATACTAAAATCATAACGTCCATGTGAGAAGATGCATAGACTTTTGGAGAAAAAAGGTTGTAAAGTATGAACAACCTCCAGCGAGAAAAGAAAAGAAGTCAGCTCATCCCAAATTAATACACAATCCTACTAGAGCTATAGGTAAAATGGTTAATTGGTCGGAAGTTGAAGATGCACTATTTGTTAAACTTGGCGTTGGAAGTGACAAGAAAGACCAAGTATACTTGGATGGTTTTTTATCGTGTTGGTTATGTGTCTTTGTAGTCCCTACAAAAGAAGGTGACTTTATTCGGCCTGAGACTTTCAAGATTGCAGGCCTTCTAGCGTGTGGGCAAAGAATTAACCTCATTATTCCAGTCTTAGCTAGCATTTGAAGTGGATTAAACACAATTTCAAATGGTTCACCACTCGATCCTTCTAGAGTTTTCTTCCCAATTCATTATGTGTATGGTTGGTTGGCTATTACTTCAAGACTCATTTTTCTCTAACAAATAGGCCGGCTACTCCCATGATGGCCATATGCTCAGGTGATTGAACAACGAGATACTTTAGGAATGAAGACGCGAGAAAATGTATTCATGGAGAAGAAAGTTTCGTATGGACTTCCACAATGCCAAGTAATTCTCAACCGTATTATTATCGTAATGATGGAAATGAGGAAGAGTCCGAGTCAAATTATTTTATGAGTATTCGCTCGAATTATCTTCCTTTGAGAAATGGATCAACCTTCATCGTGGAGCCTTATAGCCCTCATCGCTTTAGTCCTCAATTCGGATTTTATCAAGACATTCCCGGTTGCTTGAATCAAGATTTTTTTTAGTGCTCTTTAGATAGAGGATTGGAACTTCTATGAATTTGTGTTTTATCTAAAATTAGGTCAAAGGCCACATTTCCCCCTATTATGCCCAAGAAAAAGAAGTATGTCTCGTCCGATTATAAGTCTTGGTGGGGAAAAATGCATGAGAACTTCCTTGAAAACCACTTGCAATCTTTGGTGAATACCGTTGGCTCAGTTATTGCTACGCCTTTAAAGATCACGCCTCAAGATCATAACAGGGAGGATAGGGATCATTATAGGTGAGGCGTGATCTCTAAGTGATTTGTGCCATGGGGCAGCGAAGCCATTGGAAAACTCGGGATTACTCATTTTCTATCCTATTGGCATGCTTTCTAAGAGAGTAGCAGTATCGTATAGGCAGGTTCTCTAATAGTCGGTATTTGAACATAGATTTATCATGCTTATTCCTATAGGTATGTTGTCTAGGCCTTATAGACATGTATCAGTGGAAGCGTATATTAATTATTTAACAGGATCATATAGGCATGTTATCTAATAATAAAACTACAATTGCATACGTTGAGAAAATAGTAAATGATATTTGATTCCTATAGCCATGTTATCTAATAGTGCATAGAATTAAACATTTGAACTAGTAAAGCACTTAGGTTCTTACAAACATGTTTTTGATAATGTACGGGCATTAGGCAGATTGGGTAGGTGAAGAGTTTGAGTTCCTACAGGCGTGATCTTTATTAGTATATAAAATAAACACATCAAACAAATAGCAAACAGAGCAATTAAACCATATGGACACGTTTTCTACCCGTTCATGCAAGAATTAGAATACCCCAACCCCTTTTTCATGAATTTCTCCATCATTCAGTTTTACAAGTTATTACAGACCACATTGAATAAATCAGGCCCAATTACAAATATGAAATAACCCAATAATACATTTGGGACTTTAAATAGACCCAGAACTTCATGCAAACAACACGCCCAAACTCCAGGTGAAGACAAAGTACTTCCAACTTCTAATACCAAAGGTAAGCCCAACATACCAGGCCAAAACGATTGAAGTAACTAAGCTAATGGATGCCAAATTAAGCCATGAAGATAACAAACTACTCATAGAATTAAGTAAAATAATTTAACTACTTAGTTCTTACAACTAAAATAGCTACAGCTTCAGCCAATAAACATGGCCATGATAAGTTGAAAAACATCAAAGGCACATAGGGTCAAGTAATTCCAGAAAGAAAATTTTAATAGTGACACGATAGGATGTCATAATCTAGCAAACTACTGCAAACAATGTTCCAAAGTAGAACCAACCCAAAGAACTTCATATGACAACCTAGCAGAATCATAGACAAGAAGAAGGTGGAGTACAATCTTCATATGAGGATTTTACATGAAACCCTAGCATAACAACATAATAGTAGCACAGTTTAGTGAACATACTTAGTTGAACATGAAGCTTAACTACAACACAAGATTCTAAAGAACTCATAGTAGGTAGAAGAACATGTCAACTCTAGTCCAATAGGACAAGTAGACAGTAGGATTCATGATAAATGAAAATATCAACCCTTGGTTAACAATATAGGTAATTAGCAAGCTTAGTGCCAATTGATCATATGTGGGAAGAGGCTAAACATTTATATTCACCCTATAAAGCCTTGGGCAACAATTATAAAAACAAAAAAAGCAGGTCAAAGAGCACACATTAGAGCTACAGAAAACATGTCATACTTGTTTTAGAGGTTCAAAAAGTAATGACATTCAGAAATTACACGATCATTGAGGAAGTTAACAAGCTACACATGAATGACCTAGTAGAAGCAATGCATCCGAATAAATTTAGGGCAATGAACTAGTTCCAACCAAGAGTCTTGAATAAGGTAGGGAGAGAGGATCATAGGATATAGTAGGAATAAGTACTCAGAAACAACATAGAACAGTAAGCTAAACATGCTTAAGGAATCTAGAATCAAGGTTAACAAACTAGGCAAGTTCTAGTGTTATAAAAATTCAAAACCACAAAATAACTTTAAGGATAATAGGACTGTAAACAGAGATATCAAGGTAACATATTGATTCATAAAAGTTCATGAACACAAACAAAAGATGAAATTGCAAATGCCAAAGGACTTACCAGTTACCAATTAACAAACAAGTAAACAAGAAGAACGATTTTAGCAGTATCTCAATCATCAATGGAAAGATGAGAAGTAGAACCTAAGAATATCAGTGCGTCAGAGTTCCCAAGGGTTTCAGATGAACCCTGGGCAGTGCTCGCAATGAGAAAGGTCCAATAATCGAATTTCAGTGACTTGGCCTTCCGCCGGCCAAGAGCTTAAGTTTCAAAGTCATATCAGACAAGTGAGAATGAGAGAATAGCAGTAGTTGTTAAGGTCCCTTACGAAAACGGGGAAAGGGGGATTTATATAGTGGAAAAAATCACATATCCAAATAAGGAAACATGGTTAATCAAACATAAATAAGGAAAGAAGAGCATGCGGAATCAATTAAGAAGAAAATTACAAGAAAAATCGGGCAAACCCTAATATTACCCGGAACCACAGATTGGCCGAAGAATCTTAATAAATTGGATCCGTAGAATCTTTCCATGGATGTATATAGATGAAAATTCATCTGAATCTTGAGGAGACGTCTGATTTCTCTCGATTTGGAATATTGGTACTTACCAAAACCGTGCAAGTACTAAGTAATACCATAACTACGCAAGTAACAATGATATAATCCATAAAATGTAAGCTAATCAGGGTAAGAATAAATGAATGATTGGACTCGGAGAAAAGTTAGAAACGGCGGCTAGGGTTTTTGAGGAGAGGATAAGGTTGGAGAGGACCTAAGAGCAGCGGGCGAGTGAAATGAGGTTAAGTTTTGGGTGAGGTTAATTAAAAAGGGGGAGATTGTTTATGGGTCGTTGATCTATGCGATCAACGACCAAGATTAAAAGAAAGAGTGAGGCGATTCATTGAGACGGGTCGCGACCGGGTATTGTAAAGGGTCATTTGGCTTGGGCCTCAAATGGATAAAAGAGATGGGCCAGCTGTTTTTTAGGTCAGGTTTTGGTCAAAATTATCTCAAAATTGGGCTACAATTTAAATACCCGAAATTCATAAAAATAAATTATCGAAAATGACTAAAAATAATAAAAAAATATTATTTATTCAGTAAATTTTTGAAACTAATAGCTACATTATAAAAAAGATAAGTTAGTATATACAATATAATAAATGCAGTTATAAATAGGCTAACATTATAACTAGTGTAGATAAAATAGAGAAAATGCACATATAATTATATAAAAATGAGATTACATATTATAAAATGCATGGGGGTATAAAATGATAAATTTGGACGATTAAATAACCCTGAAATAAATTAAATACGAGAAAATCAATTTCAAAGCTTAAAAACTTACAGAAAATTGTAGAAAATACTTATAAAACTATTGTAAATTGGGTAATAATGCAAAATGATATTTTGATAGTATATGGAATACTTTATCAATGTAATGACTCAGACAGCCGTTTCGAGAGTTGTAACCATATTCCCCCTTTTCTGCTCATTTTTGTACTTCAGTGTTGTTTTATGACTTATCGGGATAGGTGGTTCGGGTCCGGAGAGAATTCAGCGTGAGTTGAGACATTAAGTCTCTTAATTGAAAGCTTAAGTTGGAAAAGACGACTGGATGTTGACTTATGTGTAAACGACTTTGGATATGAATTTTGGTTCCATTAGCTCTGTTGGGTGATTCGGGACTTAGGAGCATGTCTTAATTGCGATTTGGAGGTCCGTAGTAGAATTAGGCTTGAAATGGCGAAAGTTGGAATTTTGGAAAGTTTGACCGGGAGTGAAATTTTTGATATCGGGGTCGGATTCCGATTCCGGAGGTTGCAGTAGGTTCGTGGTGTCATTTGTGACTTGTGTGCAAAATATGAGGTCAATCGAACGTGATTTGATAGGTTTCAGCGTCGTTTCTAGAATTTGGGAATTCCAAATTTCATTAGGCTTGAATACGTGTATAATTCATTTTTTTGATGTTGTTTGAGGCGATTTGAAAGTTCGAATAAGTTTGTATTAGGATATAAGATTTGTTGGCATGTTTGGTTGAGGTCCCGAGGGCCTCGGGTTAATTCTGGGTGTTTAACGGACTTGGAATTTGATTTGAGGGACCACTGAAGTTTGGGCTCAGCCTGTGTGATTGCACCTGCGAGGGTTTTGGTCGCAGGTGCAATAAGGCAAATGTGGCAGGAGGAACGCAGGTAAGGAAGTGAGGGAGATCAGTAGAGTCCGCATGTGTGATGTTATTCCAGCACCTGCGATAGCGCAGATGTGGATCAGTGGTCGCATGTGTGGAGGCAGCTAGGATTAAGTGATTTTCGTAGAAGCGCTCATTTGTCCGCACAAGTGGGTGCGGGGGTGCGAGCCCAGGCTCCATAGGTGCGGAAATGCTTGGGCAGAACCTATTTAAGAGAGGTTCCGAGATTTTTGGCCAATTTCATCATTTTGAGCTCGGACTTTGGAGGTTCTTGAGAGGCTTTTTGAAGAGATTACTAGGGTAAGCTTCTTGTATTCATTTTTCTTTAGTAATGATGTTTCCCCACTGATTTTCCACCTAGTTGATGTGTTTTTGAGGTGAAATTTAGGGGTTTGAGCTAGGGATTTGAAGAGTGAATTTTGGGGATTTGAAGGACCATTTGGTGTCGGATTTTAGTAAATTTGATATGGTTAGACTCGTGAGTGAATGGGCTTTCAGTTTTTGTGACCTTTTGGATTTCGAGACGTGGTCCCGGGGCCGGTTTTGAGCCGAATTCGTATTTTGGCTTATAAATTCGTATTTTTCTTGTGGAATTGATCCCTTCAACCTATATTAATTGTATTTTACTGCTTGTGACTAGATTCGGGACGTTTGGAGACCGATTTGAGAGGCAAAAGTCATTTTAGAGTAGAGTTTTTCCCGGATAGAGGTAAGTAACAGTTCTAAATCTGATTCTGAGGGTATGAAACCCTGGATTTTGTATTATATAATTGTATTAGAGGTGACGCACATTCTAGGTGACGGGCACGTGGGCATGCATCGTGGGAATTGAGACTTGGTCCATTCCCTGAAACTAAAAAGTTGAATAAGCTTGTTGTTCTTGTGTTATAGAAATTTGAAAGTAAATCATGTTAGAAATCATGCATAGGCTATGTGTTGGTGTTATGTAGACCCACAGTGGTCGTGATACCTGTTGAATCTTCCTGCTTATTGTTACTTGTACTCAGTCATAGTATTACTTGCATATTATACCCCAGCCTCTGTTATTCCTTGTTGATATATTATATTATTTTTGTTTTGGGTTGATTTTCCTTCATTGTTAAGGGCCCGTGAGACTAGAGAGGATGATGACTGAGTGAGGCCGAGGGCCTGTTTGTGAGGTATTTATATCATAGCACGTGAGTTGTCCGTGCGGATTCTGATATGATACTGTAGCATGTGAGTTGTCTGTGCGGATCTTGATATGATGTTGTAGCATGTGAGTTATCCGTGCAGCATGTGAGTTGTCTGTGCGGATTATAGCGTTTGGGCTGTAGGAGCCCCTCAGGAGTCTGTACACCCCAAATGAGCACAGGTACCTATTGAGTGCGAGTTTTGAAGGCTGAGTGCCAAATGAAATATTAATTTCTTTCGTCATTATTTTCAAAGTTTTTACTGTGTTGAGATGTTGAGTAGTGGCTTGCCTAGTTCTACGATAGAAGCCATCACGATGGTTGGTTTTGGGTCGTGACAAGTTGGTATCGGAGCCTAGGTTATATAGGTCTCACGAGTCATGAGCAGGTTTAGTAGAGTCTTGCGGGTCGGTACAAATACGTTTGTACTTGTCTTCGAGAGGCTGCTGAACCCTTAGGAAACTTCACATTCTTGAATTCTTGTCATGTGAATCTGTTGATTCTGGTAAATAAACTTCTGATGTTCTATTCTCTCAAAAATTGTGAGGACACGTACTACTGGTCAGGATGCACAACCACCAGTACCACCAATCAGGGCCGCGATAGGCTGAGATCGCAGTAGAGGACTCAATAGAGGCAGAGGTGCAGTTCACACAGCAGCTAGGGCAGCACCTGCAGATCCACCAGTTGCCCCAGTTTAGGAGCAAGTTCCAGTTGTGGATGAGACTGTGACCAGCTAAGGCAGCACACGTGCCCATTGTGATTCCAGACCTTCAGGAAGCCTTAGCTCAGATTCTAACCGTGTGTACCAGTCTTGCTCAGGCGGTCTCTGTTCCGACCGCAGCAGCCACTTCTCAAGCCCAGGGAGGTGCCTAGACCGACCGCCCGTACACCAGAGCAGGTGATGCAGGGTCTCCAGACACCGGGGGCCCTACCAGTCCAGCCGGCTACAGCTCCTCAGGCCCTGGTGGTCTCTGTTAAGGCTGAGGATGAGCAGAAGAGACTTGAGAGATTTGAGAGACTTCGACCTCCATCATTTAGTAGTGTTGAGTTAGAGGATGCTCAGGGTTTTCTGATAATGCGAGCGGATGCTTCAGACAACGGGTATTTTGGAGACCAGTGGGGTCTCGTTCACTACTTTTCAATTCTCTGGGTTGCTTTCCGATGATGGGAGACTTATGATAGGCGCAAGCCGGTCATTGCAGCACCACTCGCTTGGCAAGAGTTATCCGTTCTCCTCTTCGAGAAGTTCGTGTCGCAGTCTCATAAAGAGGAGTTGCGCAGACAGTTCGAGTAGTTATGTCAGGATGATATGTGTTTGACGCAGTATGAGATAAGGTTTTTTGAATTGGCTTGTCATGCAATTCAGTTGGTTCCCACTAACAGGGAGAGGATCACGAGGTTCATTGACGGCCTCACATATTAGTTGTGGTTGCTTATGACTCGAGAGAGGGTATCCGGTGCCACTTTTGATGAGGTAGTCGACATTGCTCAACACATAGAGATGGTCTGCAACCAGGAGCAGGTAAAGAGGGAGGCCAAGAGGCCTCGCGTTTTGGGTGGTTTTAGTGGTGCTCCTTCCGATGGTCAATTCCACCACGGCAGGAGTCATCCTTACAGGCTCAGACAGCTCGACTAGCTCATTGTGGTGCATAAATTAGCCACAATTCTTATAGTGCTCGCTCAGGCCAGTCTTCATTCAGTACACTACCAGTGCAAAGTTCTCACCATTCCTCGTCCATTCAGGTTTCTATGGGTAGTTCCTCGGGGTATTTGAAGCAGCAGTTTCGTTAGAGGAGGGGCTGTTTCGAGTACGGAGATTGTGGTCATATCAAGAGATATTGCCCTAGGTTGTTAAGTGGGACTCCACAACAAAGTTCTAGGCCGATAGCACCAGTACAAGTAGCTTTACCACCTGCCCAGCGAGCCTGGGGTGGCGCTCAGTCAGCTAGAGGTCGCCCTAGAGAGGGAGGCCGATCAGGTGGCGGCCAAGCCCGATTCTATGCTCCTTCCGCCAGAACAGATGCCATGGCTTTAGATGCAGTGATCATAGGTATTGTCTCAGTTTTCCACATGGATGCTTCTGTATTATTTGACCCTGGTTCCGCTTATTCATATGCGTCCTCATATTTTGCTCATTGTCTGCATGTGCCCTGTGAGTCCCTAGTTTCATCTCTTAATGTATCTACGCCAATTGGCGATACTATTATTTTTAACCGTGTATATCGATTGTCTATGGTGACTATTGGGTGTATGGAGACTAGAGTGGATCTCTTATTGCTTAGTATGGTCGATTTTGACGTGATCTTGGGTATGGATTGGTTGTCTCCATGTCATGTTGTTCAAGATTGACACGCTAAGACCATGATATTGGCGATGTTGGGGTTGCCGAGGGTTGAGTGGAGCGACTCTATAGACTATGTTCCTAGTAGAGTGATTTCATATTTGAAGGCTCAGCGGATGGTTGTGAAGGTTGTCTATCTTATTTTTCCTTTGTGAGGGATGTTAGTGTAGAGACCCCTACTATTGATTATGTTCTGGAGGTGCGAGATTTTTTGGTAGTGTTTCCTACATACCTGACGGGCATGTTGCCCGATAGGGATATTGACTTCGGTATTGATTTGGTGCCCGACACTCAACCCATTTCTATTCGATCATATCGTATGGCGCCAGCTGAGTTGAAGGAATTGAAGGAGCAGCTTCAAGAACTCCTTGATAAAGGGTTTATTAGGCCTAGCGTGTCACCTTGGGGTTCAGATGTCATGTTTGTGAACAAGAAGGATAGTACTATGAGAATGTGCATTGATTATAGGCAGTTGAACAAAGTCACAATCAAGAATAAGTATCTTTTATCGCGTATTGATGAACTATTTGACTAGTTTCAGAGAGCGAGGGTGTTCTCCAAGATTGGTTTGAGGTCAGGGTATCTCCAGTTGAAGATTCGGGACTCGGATATTGATAAGACAACTTTCAGTACCCTTTATGGTCATTATGAGTTCCTTGTGATGTCCTTTGGGCTGACCAACGCCCCAACAGTGTTCATGCATCTGATGAACAGTGTATTTCATCCTTATCTTGACTCGTTTGTTATATTATTCATTGATGATATCTTGGTGTACTCTCGTAGCCAGGAGGAGCATGCCTAGCATCTGGGGATTGTGTTGCAGCGGTTGAGGGAGGAGAAGTTTAATGCAAAGTTCTCCAAATGTGAGTTTTGGCTTAGTTCAATGGTGTTCTTGGGGCACGTGGTGTCCAGTGAGGGTATTCAGGTGGACCCGAAGAATATAGAGGCAGTTTAGAGTTGGCCCACACCATCCTCATCAACAGAGATTCAGAGTTTTCTTGGTTTGGATGGTTATTACCGTCGTTTTGAGGAAGGCTTCTCATATATTTCATTACCATTGACCAAATTGACCCTAAATGGTGCTCCGTTTAGGTGGGCGAATGAGTGCGAGGAGAGCTTTCAGAAGCTCAAGACTACTTTGACCACAAGTCCAATTCTAGTTCTACCATCAGCTTCTGGTTCTTATACAGCGTATTGTGATGCTTCTCGGATTGGTATTGGGTGTGTTTTATGCAGTAGGGTAGAGTGATTGCTTATGCTTTGCGCCGGTTGAAGCCTCATGAGAAGAACTACCATGTTCATGGATTTAGAGTTGGCTGCCATTGTTCATGCGTTGAAGATTTGGAGGCATTATCTCTATGGTGTGTCTTGTGAGGTATTTACGGATCATCAGAGCCTCCAACATTTGTTCAAACAAAAGGATCTCAATTAAGGCAGCGGAGATGGTTGGAGCTGCTAAAGGACTATGACATCACTATTTTGTATCATCCAGGGAAGGCCAATATGGTAGCTAATGCCTTGAGTAGGAAGGCGGTGAATATGGGTGGTCGTGCTTTTCTTCCTGTTGGAGGGAGACCTCTTGTAGTTGATTTTCAGGATTTAGCCAACCGGTTCATGAGATTGGATATTTCGGAGCCCAATCGGGTTCTTGCTTGTGTGGTTTCTCGATTTTCCTTATTTGATCGCATTAGAGAGCGGCAGTAAGATGACCCTCACTTGTTTGTCCTTAAGGACAGGGTTCAGCATGGTGATTCCAGGGATGTGACTATTGGAGATGATGGGGTTTTGAGGATGCAAGGCCAGATTTGTGTGCCCAATGTGGATGGGCTACATGAGTTTATTCTTGAGGAGGCCCACAGTTCACGGTATTCCATTCATCTAAGTGCCGCAAAGATGTATCAGGACTTGAGACAACGCTATTGGTAGAGGAGAATGAAGAAGGGCATAATGAGGTTTGTAGCTCGATGCCTTAACTATCAGAAGGTCAAGTATGAGCATCAGAGACCAGGTGGCTTGATTTAGAGGAAGAGATTCAAGAGTGAAAGTGGGAGCCGATCACCATGGTTTTTGTAGTTGGGCTCCCACGGACTTCGAGGAAGTTCGATGCTATTTGAGTGATCGTGGATCGGCTGACCAAGTCCGCGCACTTTATTCCAGTGGGCACTACTTATTCTTCAGAATGGCTGGTTGAGATTTATATCAGAGAGATTGTTCGCCTTCACGGTGTGCTGATTTCCATCATTTCAGACAAATACACGCAGTTCACATCGCAGTTTTGGAGAGTCGTGCAGCAAGAGTTGGGCAATCAGGTGGAGTTGAGTACATCTTTCAACCCAGATGGACAGACAGTTCGAGTGCACTATTCCTATATTAGAAAATATGCTACGTGTGTGTGTCATTGATTTTGGGGGTTCATGGGACCAATTTCTGCCACTCGCAGAGTTTGCTTACAACAAAAATTATCAGTCGAGCATCCAGATGGCCCCGTATGAGGTTTTGTATGGGAGGCGGTGTAGATCTCTGGTGGGTTGGTTTGATCCCGGTGAGGCTAGACTTTTGGGTAAAGAATTGGTTCAAGATGCAATGGACAAGGTTAAATTGATTAAGGAGCGGCTTCGCACGGCGTAGTCAAGACAGAAGAGCTATGCCGACAGGAAGGTCCGCAATGTGTCTTACATGGTTAGGGAGAAGTTTCTACTGAAGGTTTCAGCCATGAATGATGTTATGCGATTCGGGAAGAAGGGCAAGTTGAGACCTCAGTTCATTGGGCCGTTTGAGGTACTTCAGAGGATTAAGGAGGTGGCTTACAAGCTTGCCTTACCACCTAGCTTGTCGAGTGCTCATCCTATATTTCATGTTTCTATGCTACGAAAGTATGTCGGCGACCCGTCCCATGCTTTAGATTTCATCACGGTTCAGTTGGATGGTGATTTGACTTATGATGTGGAGCCGGTGGCTATTCTGGGTCCGCAGGTCCGAAAGTGGAGGTCGAAAGATATAGCTTCAGTAAAGGTGCAGTGGATAGGTCATCTGGTTGAGGAGGCCACTTGGGATACCGAGAGGGAGATGTGGAGAAAATACGCACACCTATTTTAGACTCCAGGTATGTTTGTAGACCCGTTCGAGGACGAATGTTTGTTTAAGAGGAGGAGGATGTAACGACCCGGTCAGTCGTTTCGATAGTTGTAGCCCCATTCCCCCTTTTCTGCTCATTTTTGTACTTCACTATTGTTTTATGACTTATCATGTTAGTTGGTTCGATTCCGGAGAGAATTCATAGTGAGTTTAGACACTTAGTCTCTTAATTGAAAGCTTAAGTTGGAAAAGTCGACCAGGTGTCGACTTATTTACAAACGACCTCGAATATGAATTTTTATGGTTCTGTTATATCTGTTGGGTGATCAAGGACTTAGTAGCATGTCTAGATTGTGATTTGGAGGTCCGTAGTAGAATTAGGCTTGAAATGGCGAAAGTTGGAATTTTAGAAAGTTTGACGGGGAGTGGACTTTTTGATATCGGGGTTGGATCCCGATTCTGGAAGTTGTAGTAGGTTCGTGGTGTCATTTGTGACTTGTGTGCAAAATTTGAGGTCAATCAGACATGATTTGATAGGTTTCGGCGTCGTTTGTAGAATTTGAGAATTTCAAAGTTCATTAGGCTTGAATCCGTGTGTAATTCATATTTTTATGTTGTTTGGGGCGATTTGAGTGTTCAATTAAGTTCGTATTGGGATATAAGACTTGTTGGTATGTTTGGTTGGGGTCCCGGGGGACTCGGGTTGTTTTTCGGGTGGTTAACGGACTTGGAATTTGATTTGAGGGACCGCTGAAGTTTGGACTCAGCTGGTGTGATCGCACATGCGAGGGTTTTGGCCGCAGGTGCGATGCCGTATATGCGGCAGAAGGACCCCAGGTGCGTAAAAGAGGGAGATCAGCAGAGTCCGCAGGTGCAATATTTTTCCCGCACCTACGATAGCGCAGATGCGGATCAGAGGTCGCAGGTGTGGAGGCAGCTGGGATTAATTGGTTTGCACAAAAGCGGTCATTTTTTCGCACAAGCGGGTGCGCAGGGGCAGAAACGCTATTTTTGGCCATTTTTCATTATTTTGAGCTCGGACTTTGGAGGTTTTTGAAGAGATTACTGAGGTAATATTGGTGTATTCATTTTTCTTCAATAATGATGTTTCCCCAATTATTTTCCACCTAGTTGGTGTGTTTTTGAGGTGACATTTGGGGGTTTAAGGTTAGGGATTTGGAGAGTGAATTTTGGAGATTCGAAGGGCCATTTTGTGTCGGATTTTAGTAAATTTGATATGGTTAGACTCGTGAGTGAATGCGCTTTCGATTTTTTCTGAATTTTGTCGGATTTCGAGACGTGGGCCCAGGGGCCAGGTTTGAGCCGAATTCGGTTTTTGGCTTATAAATTCGTATTTTTCACTTGGAATTTATCCCTTTAGCCTATATTAAATGTATTGTACTGGTTTTGTCTAGATTCGGGATGTTTGAGAGCGATTTGAGAGGCAAAGGCATTTGGAGTAGAGTTTTTCCCGGATTGAGGTAAGTAACAGTTCTAAATCTGATTCTAAGGGTAGGAAACCCCGGATTTTGTATTATATGATTATTTTGGAGGTGACGCACATGCTAGGTGACGGGCGTGTGGGCGTGCACCATGGGAATTGAGGCTTGGTCCATTCAGTGAAACTGAAAAGGTGAATAAGCTTGTTGTTAGTTATGTGCCCTTCATGTGTTATAGAAATTTGACAGTAAATAATGTTAGAAATCATGCTTAGGCTATGTGTTGGTGCTGTAGAGACCCACACTGGTCGTGATACATGTTGAATCTTCCTGCTTATAGTTAGTTGTACTCAGTCGTAGTATTACTTACATATTATACCTCAGTCTCTGTTATTCCTTGTTGATACACTATATCATTTCTGTTTTGGGCTGATTTTTTCTTAATTGTTGAGGGCCCATGAGATTAGAGAGGTTCATGACTGAGTGAGGACGAGGGCTTGTTTGTAAGGTATTAATATCGTAGCACGTGAGTTGTCCATGCGGATTCTGATATGATACTATAGCACGTGAGTTGTCCGTGCGGATCTTGATATGATACGGTAGCATGTGAGTTGTCCGTGCGAATTATAGCACTTGGGCTATAGGAGCCCCTCCGGAGTCTGTACACCCCAAGTGAGCGAAGGTACCTATTGAGTGCGAGTGTTGATGGTTGAGTACCGAGTGATGAGTTATTGAGGTAGCCCGAGTGAGTGTTGCCCTAAAAGGCTGTATTTTCTTTCATTGTTGTTGCATATAACTGCCACATATCACTGTTGAAACTTTTGAAAGATATGATATCCATTTTTTACCTGAATTTGGATTTGTAACTGAATTGACTTAATTTGCTGGAATAGAGAGCATGTCTATTTTTCCCTGTTGAATCTACCGGAAATGAACTACAATTGTGTAGCTCGTCCACCTTTAGTCCTTATTTAGGATTGTTACTTACTGAGTTGGTTGTACTCACTCTACACCCTGCACTTCGTGTGCAGATCCAGGTGTTCTCGGTCATAGCGGGTGTTGATATTTGAGCAGTTGATCGCGAAGATTGTCGAGGTAGTTGCATGGCATTCGCAGGCCTTGACTCTCCTTCATTATCTTTATCTGTATTTCAGTTCTTACTCTTTAGACATTGTAGTATATTGTATTTTGGCATAGATGCTCATGTACTCGGTGACACCCCGATTTTGAGATAGTTTGTCTCGTATTTCGGATTATTTCTATTTCAAAAAAAGGTTTTCTGAAATATTAATAGCTTGATGGCGCCCAACGTCGCCGTTAGGCAAACCAACGGTGAACTGTCATGTTAATCATTCATTTTGTTACTGTCACGACCCCAATTTCCCTCTGTAGGATGTCGTGATGGCACCTAGTTTGTAAGACTTGGTAAGCCTAACAAGTATGCGGAATAACTGAAATATTAAGTTAAAACTCAAAACATCAACAACTGTTATAAATAGAATTTACAACTCAAAGTATAATAACTCCCAAAACTCTGTAGATATAAGTGACAAGTTCTAAAGAGAAATAATAATAATTTCTATACATAAGAGTCTACTGAGGATAAGGAAACAACATAATAAAGATAGAGGGGGACTTTGAGGTCTGGGAACACTGGATATATACCTTGAAGTCTCATGCACGGACTAGCTCACTGATATCTAGGCTGGTATGAAATGCCTGGATCTGCACAAAAAGATGTGCAGAAGCGTAGTATGAGTACACCACAATGGTACCCAGTAAGTGCCAAGCCTAACCTCGGTAAAGTAGTGACAAGGTCAGGTCAGGGCCCTACTAAAATTAATAAGAAACAAAGAAGAAGCTATAACAATATTGGATATTTCTCGTATTCAGGCATATGCTCAGGGTGTAGAGAAGCGTAAACAGAAGCAAAGGGCCGATCATGAGCATGATAGGAGCCAGAGTAAGAGAGCTAAATCTTCGGGTCCTTCTGGTGAGTTTCGAGGTGGTCAGAGACAACAATAACTGAGGTATCCAGCCCAACCATCAGCTAGAACATCCCCTCAGTTTGTCAGTAAGAGATTTGATCATTCCACATATTCAGGGCTTGGTCAGAATTTCAGGGCCTCAAGTTATGAGTATATGGGCGAGTTGAGTTAGATGAGACCGCCTTTTCCACTATGTGCTTAGTGTGGTAAGAAACATGTCAGGCAGTGCCGTATGGGGTTGGATGTTTGTTATACTTATGGTTATCCAGGCCACGTTATGAGGGATTGTCCGACGAGAGGTGATGCAAGCATAGTTCAGCCAGCGGGATCTGTAGTTGGTTCGTCATCATTAGTACGCCCCTAGGTAAGTTTCACAGGCACTAATCGGTCGTGGTAGAGGCAGAGGTGGAGCATCTAGCTCGAGCGGTCCTCATAACCGTATATATGCATTAGCAGGATGACAGGATCAGGAGTCGTCACATGATGTTATTACAGGTGTATTATCAGTCTCTTCATATGATGTATATGCACTGATTGACCCAGGTTCCACCTTATCATATGTTACTCCATCGGTTGCTAGTAAGTTTGGAATAAAACCTGAGTTGGTTAAATCTTTTGAGGTGTCCACACCTGTTGGGGATCCAGTGATATCTAGGCGGGTATATAGAGGTTGTATAGTAGTAGTTCATAGTCAATCTACAGCAGCAGACCTAATCGAGTTAGATATGGTAGAATTTGATGTTATAATGGGTATGGATTGGTTGGCTTCTTGTTATGCCAACATTGATTGTAGATCAAAGATGGTCCAATTCCATTTTCCAAGGGAGCCTATTTTGGAATGGAAAGGTAATACGGCATCACCCAGAGTTAAATTTATTTCCTATCTCAAGGCAAGGAAAATGATCAGAAAGGGCTATTTTATCACTTAGTTCGGGTTCAAGATGTGAGAGTAGTGTCACCAACCATTCAATCTATCCCTGTGGTTAATGAGTTTCCCGATGTTTTTCCAGATGAGCTTTTAGGTCTTCCGCCAGAGCGAAAATTGTGTTCTCTATTGACCTACTACCAGATACTCAACCAATATCTATTTCTCCCTATAGAATGGCACCCGCATAGCTGAAAGAGTTGAAGGAACAACTAAAGGACTTGCTTGAAAAAGGCTTTATCAGACGTAGTACATCACCGTGGGGAGCACATGTGTTATTTGTGAGGAAGAAAGATGGTTCCTTGCAGATGTGTATTGATTATAGATAGTTGAATAAGGTGTCGATCAAAAATAAGTATCTGCTCCCGATGATTGATGATTTATTCGATCAGTTGCAAGGTGCCAAGTGTTTCTCGAAGAGAGATTTGAGGTCTGAGTACTATCAGGTAAGGGTTAGAGATAAAGATATTCCGAAGACAGCATTCAGGACCAGATATGGGCATTTTGAGTTTCGCAATTATGTCATTGGGTTTGACCAATTCCCCATCAGTATTCATGGATTTGATGAACCGTGTGTTCAGAACCTTTCTAGATCCATTCGTGATTGTATTTATTGATGATATATTGGTATATTATCATTCTAAAATTGAGCATGCAAAACATTTACGTATTGTGCTCAAAGTTCTACAAAAAAGGGAAGTTTTATGCAAAATTCTCTAAATGTGAATTCTGGTTGAATTATGTAGCTTTCCTTGGGCATATTATTTTGGGTGAAGTTATCCGGGTTGATACACAAAAGATTGAGGCAGTAAAGACTTGGCCTAGATCCATGACACCGACGGAGGTTCGTAGTTTTCTCGGTTTGGCAGGTTATTACAGGAGATTTGTAGAGGGATTTTCTTCCCTTTCAGCACCATTGACAAAACTGGAGCTAAGTTTCAATGGACTGATGCTTGCAAACGGAGTTTCCGGGCATTGAAGGACAGATTAACTTCAATACCGATTCTAACGCTCACAGAGGGAACCGATGGTTATGCTATCTATTACGACGCTTCGGGCGTTGGATTGGGATAGCTCATGACATCATCAGCTAGCTACTCTTGGAATTCGGTTACTGGACTCAGGTGATACTGGAATTACTATTCAAGACACGGCAACATCCTCTTTAGTAACTGAAGTGAAGGAATACCAATACGAGGATCCTGTGTTAGTCCATTATAGGGATACAACCCCTCAGAAGGAGAAGACATTGTTTGAGATTACAGAAGATGGGGTCCTCAGATATCGAGGACGATTATGCGTCCCTAATGTTTCAGGGATGCATCGGCAGGTTATGGGAGATACTTACTATTCTAATTATTCTATCCATCTAGGAAAAAACTAAGATTTATCATGATATCATGGAAATATATTGGTGGGACGGTATGAAAAAATATATAGTAGAGTTTGTTTCTCAGTGCCTTAACTTTCATAAGGTTAATATTGAACATCAAAACCCGATGTATTATTGCAGGCTATAGAGATTTCGACTTTTGAAGTGGGACGTAATCAATATGGATTTTATCGTAGTTTTACCTGGTAGCCAGTGTAAGTTCGATTCTATATTGGTGATTGGTGATTGTTGATAGGCTTACAAAATCAGCCTGTTTTCTGCTTGTTAGGACTACATATTTCGCAGATGATTATGCAAGGCTTTACATTAAGGAGATATTACGACTTCATGGTGTCCCTATATCTATTATCTCGGATAGAGGAGCTCAGTTTACAGCTAATTTTTGGAGTTCCTTCCAAAAAGGATTGGGGACTCAGGTAAGTCTTAGTACGGCATTTCATCCTCAGACAGACGGACATGCTGAGCGTACTATTCAGACACTTGAAGATATGTTACGGGCTTATGTGATAGATTTCAAGGGTAGCTAGGTGATCATCTGCCGCTTATTGAGTTCGCGTATAATAATAGCTATCATTCCAATATTCAGATGGCTCTATGCAAAGCTCTTTACGGACGGAAGTGTAGGTAGCCTATAGGATGGTTCGATGTTGGGGAAACTAAGTTAGTAGGATCAGAGTTGGTACAAAAGGAAATCGAGAAGATTAAGCTTATACACGAAAGACTATTAGCGGTCCAAAGCCTTCAGAAGTCTTATGCGGATAATCGACAACGAGACTTGGAGTTTCAGATTGACGATTGGGTATTCCTAAAGATATCTCTGATGAAAGGAGTTATGAGTTTCGGTAAGAAAGGAAAACTTAGCCCTCGGTACATTGGACCATATAAAATCACGCGCAAGGTAGGCCAGGTAGCATATGAGTTAGACTTGCCTTCTGACTTGCAGTTTGTACATCCAGTATTTCATGTGTCTATGATTCATAAATGTATCGGAGATCCTTCTAGAGTCGTGTCAGTTGACGATGTCAGGTCACAGAGCAACTATCATATGAGGAAACTCCTATTGCTATACTAGATAGACAGGTTCGAAGATTGAGGACTAAAGACGTAGCTTCGGCAAAGTACTTTGGAGAAACAATAATATGGAAGAAATTACTTGGGAAGCCGAAGAAGACATGAAGTCTAGATATACTCACTTGTTTCCTCTTACAAAGAAGGATCCGACTGAGACATCACAGCCTTAAGGTACGTGTATGGATTCTTGTGTTAGTCATTGTCATTGGTCATGTGAGGCCATTGTCGTTATTGATGATTGTGGTCCTATGTGGAATTGAATTATTGAATTTTCTACAAGAAGGGTTGATAGTAGTACTATTACAAAGGCGACTCTACCAAAATTTTAGATCTCGGGGAGTTAAACATTCGAGGATGAATGTTTCTAGGGGGGAGAAGGATGTTACATTTCGCGTTTTCGTACGTTAAAGTTTCGTCGTAAGTTAATCGACGTAGACTTGGGGGTGAGATTATTTTTGAGTTAGAAGCATTTATGTTATTTATAACAGGCGATAAGTGTCATGAAAGTTAAAGGGTAAACGAATCAAAGAAAATGAGTTTTGTTGAAGGTTGTCAATTTGGGATAAAATACGGTCCGAGCTATAATACCCGGTATTTATGGACTAGTGCTATACAAAGTACCACATGATCATGATAGTAGGGTACATAAAGTATGTTAAAAGTGAATAGTATTTTAAGAAATTTGAGATAATTCTTTATTATGTGGATAATTGAATAATTATTAATTTTTAGTGGGAGATTAACTAATTAATTAAGCATTTTTGGATAAACCTTATGGACCTCAACGTGGCAGCCAATGAGATCTTGATCAAATGCCCAAGTAATGACTCTTAATACATGTAAAACGTGACACCTCTAGGAGACTTTTGGTGGCTTAGTCATCCTACGTGGGGCCATCCAAAGATTAAAGAGAACCTCCCTAATTCACAAAATGAAGATGCTCACATCTACTAAGTCACGGATGAAGCTTCAACAAGAAAGTTCATACGAGATTATCACATAATAGAAACGTGATTTTCTATAAAATTCATACAAGACTACTTAGCAATGTGAGAATTTGTGATTCTAAGGGAGTAAGGTGCAATCTTTCTCAAGAATATCATACGGATTTTCCCTACTCCGATCTTATCGTCACGTATTTTTTCGCGATTGTCGTGTGTTAGAGGGATTGTCAAGAGAACCGGCTCAGGTATGTTAAGGCTATCCATTCTTTCTTTTAGGCATGATTCAATACAAACTAAACAAGAAAACGCACAGCTTTCATAAATGACTCTATTCATAGAAGTACTAGGGGCGGGTCTCGAAAAAATACGTAGTTGATAAAGTTTATCTGAAAGGCATATTGATCTTATGACATTTCGAGAAACCTTATTAACTTATTTCTTATGAATTTCATTCATTTATACATGTATATTGACCCATGACCAGATAACGTTATATACATGTATATTATATGTATATGGGATATG
The DNA here is from genome assembly GCA_005239505.1 of Nicotiana paniculata. Lineage (NCBI taxonomy): Eukaryota > Viridiplantae > Streptophyta > Magnoliopsida > Solanales > Solanaceae > Nicotiana > Nicotiana paniculata. The sequence continues at coordinate 221,510 of ML334879.1, forward strand.
GGAAAAGGTTATGGCGTTATATGCGCACCACCACCTGATCAGTTGGTAGATGTTGATGATTTAGTCCACACTAGCCGAGATGATATGGCGGGATGCCCTCAGAGTCTTGATGATTTTATATACACTTATACCTATGCATGATACGACATTTATACGCACATGCATCACATTATAAATGTTTCAGGACTCACAAAGTTATTTAGACTTACAAGTGGAATTCTTTACTCCATGTTTCATATATGTCTTTATATATTGATTTTCATGCCTTACATACTCAGTACATTATTCGTACTGACGCCCCTATTTCTCGAGGCCTGCGTCATGCACGTAGATGCAGGTAGACAAGCTGACGGTCTCCCTCTTTAGGATCCTTGATTAGCGAGAGTTGGTGTGCTCCACTTGATCCGGGACAGTTATTAGTTTTGGTACGCTATTTTTGTATGTAGATATGGGTATGACGAGGCCCAGTCCCATCCTTTATACAGTTGTACACTATACTAGAGGTTTGTATACAGTCATGTACAGTTGGATAGTATGTGGCCTTGTCGGCTTCTAGTTTTGGGTATATAGTTGTCTATAGCAACCTTGTCGGCTCGCCCTACCGTATTCCGCATGTATATGTATATGTATTCTGGACATGTTTTCCTCATGTATGTCATTCACGTAATTCAGCAGTTTATTGACAGATGATATTCATGACCTACCCTTAATTCATGTCTATATCTTAGACGCATGCTTAGGGGTTTTTGATAGGTAGGACTCGGGCACTCGTCATGGTCCATCGGTTTGGGTCGTGACATGAATATTCACATAAACAAGATTCAAGTGTTGTAATAAATACTACACACTTAGATATATAATACAAAGCAAGGAAATGAAGAAATGAACATAAATGGGTAAGAAATTCTCAACCAAAAGTTTCAAATCTTCAAGACCCAAGTGTGTGTGCAAGAACCCTAGCTCCAAAACTTGTGTTCTCTAGTCAAGATGAGTCCAAAATATACAAAGACTACCAAAGATGTTTTAAAAATGAGCTAGGTCGTGTATTAAATGGTTTTGGGGTCAAAAACATGAAATGCCAAATCTACCCAGATTTCTGCCCATATTTGCGAATTGCATTCGCGAAAACAGGCCTGCAATCGTGAAGATCAATATGTAATACATTGTGATTGCAAACCAGATCACGCGTTTGTGTAGAGCACCTGAGAGCAGCTGACCACCTTCTTCTTCGTGTTCGCAGAATTTGCCTTGCGTTCACGATGTATAGTTTCCTGGCCTTCTGCGATCGCATGTCCATGTTCCCGATCCCGAAGATCATTATCTGGCAGTAGTCATTTTTCCTCAGTTTAACACATTTTGACTTGGTTTCTTCCATATCTTCTCTAAATCACTTGATACCTGAAATATGTCAATAAACCCTAATAAATGCCTTAGTTTCTCAACAAAATCATACAAAATCCTAAGTATCAAGAAGAGATAAGTTGGTAAAATACCAACTTATTAACAGGCACGTAGCATGTCCTCCAATATTTGAATAGTGCGCTCGGACTGTCCGTCTGTCTGAGGGTGGAAGGTTGTACTCAACTCAAACTGGGTGCCTAACTCTCGTTGCAATTCTCTCCAAAACTACAATGTAAACTTCGTTCCCCGATCTAAAATGGTAGACACTAGCACACCGTGAAAGCGAACGATCTCACGGATGTAGATCTCAGCCAACCACTCCGAAGAATAACTAGTCCCAGCTGGAATGAAATGCACGGACTTGGTCAACCAATCCACAATCACCCAAACAGAATCAAACTTCCTCGAAGTCCTTGGGATCCCAACTACAAAATCCATGGTGATATGCTCTCATTTCCACTCCGGAATCTCAAGCCTCTGAAGCAATTCGCCCGGTCTCTGATGATCATACTTCACTTGCTGATAGTTTAGGCACCAAGATACAGACCCCACTATGTCCTTAATTCTCCTCCACCAATAGTGTTGCCTCAAGCCCTGATACATCTTTGCCGCACCCGGAATGACTGGAATACCGTGAACTGTGGGCCTCCTCATGAATCAACTCACGTAGCCCATCCACATTGGGCACACAAATTCGACCATGTATCCTCAACACCCCATCATCCCCAATATTAACATCCTTGGCATCACCGTGATGAACCTTGTCCTTAAGGACAAGAAAATGGGGATCGCCATACTGGAGCTCTCTGATGCGATCATATAAAGAAGACCGAGAAACCACACAAGCTAGAATCCAGCTGGGTTTCGAAACATCTAACCTCACAAACTGATTGGACAAGGCTTGAACATCTGATGCAAGCGGTCTCTCACCGACGGAATGAATACAAGGCTACTTATACTCACTCCCTTTCTACTCAAGGCATCGGCCACCATATTGGTCTTCCCGGGATGATACAAAATAGTGATATCATAGTCCTTTAGCAGCTTGAACCATCGTCGCTGTCTCAAATTTAGATCTTTTGGTCTGAACAAGTGCTGGAGACTCCAATGATCCATAAATACCTCACAAGATACACCATAGAGATAATGTCTCCAAATATTCAATTCATGAACGATGGCTGCCAACTCCAAATCATGAACAAAGTAGTTCTTATCATGGGGATTCAACTAACGTGAAGCATAAGCAATCACTCTACCCTCCTGCATCAAGACACACCCAATACCATTCAGAGAAACATCACAATATATTGTATAAGAGCCTGACGCTGAAGGCAAAACTACAACTGGAGTTGTGGTCAAGGCAGTCTTAAGCTTCTGAAATCTCTACTCACACTCGTCCAACCACCTGAATGGAGCACCCTTCTGGGTCAATTTGGTCAAAGGCGCTGAAATAGACGAGAAACCCTCCACGAAGTGACGATAATAATCGGCCAAGCCGAGAGAACTCTGAATCTCAATATAGGCAGTGCGATTCTTGGTTTTGATGTTGTTTTACGCGTTCCAAGAGTTTAAGCAGTTCCGTATTATGTTTATGGTCTTATTAGTGCAGTTGGACAGGGTTCCCGATGGTTCAGGTGTGTTTCGGACCGCACGGAGCTAAGTCCAAAACTGTTGAGTTGCTGGTTATAGTTTACTTCTCCGCGAAGGCGGATATTCCCCCGTGTTCCCGATGTAGGAATGGGGCTGGGGGATGTTTTATGATACGTTTTCGCAATGAGGATATCACAATCACGATGCTCTAGGCCACTGGACATCGCGTTCGCGTCCCTGTGCTTGCGGTCGCATAGAGGAAATTTGGTATGAGGGTAAACTTACCTATTGCCCTTCGTGTTCGCGAAGGAGTCATGTTCACGAAGCTTTGGTCGGGAAAGCCTTAGCGATCGCGTGGCCTTCTTTGCGTTCGCGAAGTACATTTTCTGGGGGCCTTGGCAGCTTGCCTTCGCGATCACGAAGAAAGGTAAACTAGGCAAAATCTTGTTTTAAAATCGGAACTTAGGCTCATTTTCTCTCAATTCATTTTGGGTTAGCCAATTTTGGAGCTCTTGGAGAGAGATATATCACCGAGCATTGTAAGGCAAGTAATTACTACTTAATGTGAGTTTAATACACGGATTATGGGTAGATTTTAACATGTAAATCATGGAAATTATAGGTTTTTGTTTAAAAACTAGGTTTTTGATAAAAATGGGATTAGACCACGAAAATGATTATGGAATTAGGTAGAAATTATATATTTGTGTTCGTGAGGTTACATCTAACATTTATTTACGAAAATTTTCGGAATCTGGGCGAATGGGGCTGGAGGTGAATTTTAAGAATCTTCCAAATTGGGTTGGGTAATTACACTAATAGTTATATTATAAACTTTTGAGCATACATTGATTAGTTTGGCTAGTTTCAGATTGCTCGGCATCGATTTGGAAATTTCAGGGAGTTTCTTGTCCATCCTCGTTATTGTTTTGCTTTATTTATGCATTGGGGACACTGCACTCCATTAAGTGTGGGGTGGGAGAATTCCTCTAGATGATTAGTAGTAGTGTGTTAGAAAAGTGTTAACTCCTTGTTTTTATTTTCGTAGTTGTGTATTATTTTAGTAGCTCCTAAGAAAATCGAGAAAAAAAAAGTAGAAAAATTGGACTTTTCCCGACGATGGATTTCCTAGATAGTTTTCTTGAGGGATTTAGTTTTTATTTTGTTAGAAGTAGGAAATTTTGTGCTATGTTTTGAATTGAAGCAATGTCTCTTGATTGTGTCATGCCTTGATAATAGTGAGAACTTAATTTTTTACGCTTAGGATCAGTTTTTTACTCTTGTATAAGTACCTTAAATAGTATGATCATAACTTTACTTAACTGCTTTGACTAGAGTGTCTTGATGAGTCCAATCCTAAGTGAGTTATGTGCCATGTGTGTGTGAGGTTTGTGTGCAATTCTGTGCATTTCATTTGATATCTAGAACTTGCCCTGTGCGTTTGCAAAGCGAAATAGTAATTTTGTTCAGTCTTGGAAATGATATAGGCGTTTCTTTGTTGAACCAGTTATATGTTTTACCCGCCTATGTATCGTTGTTAACCCATTTGAGCATGTAATCTTGTTTCTTTGGCATCCACATTACAAGTCTTACCCATTTGTTTGAATTAACCATATATTTGAACCTTTTCATCTCTCACAAGCACTTGATTTGTTATGAACTTTGTAAAATTTAAAGTGGAGGTTGGGTTGGCTTTTGAGTGGAACTAATGAATTAAGGGGAAAGGCGCACTATTTTGAAAAAGTAAGAGACACTTGAATTGAAAAGAAAGAAAAAAATAGTTGTATTCTTGTGAAAAATATTCCTTGATAGTGGTGACTCTAGATGTAATTGTGCTTAAAGAAGTAGAGAGTTAATATATATTAATGTGAAGGTGGAGTTATGGTTTGACATAAGTATGGAGTTTTAAATGTTGAAGTGTATGTATTAAAGTTCTTAGGGAGGTATAGTCACTATTATATCTAAATGTATCATACTTGTCCCGCAGCCTACATCACAACCAATTTAAGTCTTACTTGATCCTAGAATGGATGAGCTCGATTAGTAGAGTAGTACATTATAGGAAAGCCTATGGTACGTATTTTGCGGCATATGAATGTTATTTCTGAAAGTGAGTGAATTCTTTTTATCTTGAGTTCCAAATTGTTCTTAAATTTTATTGTGTGTGGAACTACTCTCTTTTGTTGTTTGAGGATAATTGATTCATGAAGGAAAGGTAATGTCATTGACCTTTATGTTAGAGTAAGTGAGTGAGTTGTGAATAATGCATAGTACTTGTGAGTCAAATCTTGAGGTGAAGATGTTACACTCTTGTGTTTAGTCTATTTTAAATATTCTTGGTGTGATGAGTTAGGAGAATTGTTTAAAAAGGTTGTGTCTATATAAAGTGTAGTTTGATTACTCGAGGACGAGCAATAGTTTAAGTGTGGGTTGTTAATGATAGGCTATAATTGCATATTTTAGTTGCTTATAACACTCTAATTTACTGCACTTTAATTGAGTTTGAGCTTTAATCACTAGTGTTTTGCACTAAATGTGTGTTTTATGCCTTGTAGGAGTGATTCCGATCTATGTAGATTTTATGGAATGAATTCAAGCTATTCTGGAGCTTTGAAGTTTGAGTAAAAGAACAAGAATTAAATTGGGATTGTGTTCGGGGATCAACGGATGATAGTGCACTTTAAGAACGAAACGAAGAATCGAGCAGGCATACTGAGCATTGTCTAGTAAAATGCACATAACTTGTTTAAAAAGGTTGTGTCTATATAAAGTGTAGTTTGATTGCCGCGACTGTGTAAATTGTTGCTGCCCTCAAATTGCATGCTCTCTGAAGTTCCCCACAAGCACATCGCATGGCGCGTCGACCCATGTGGCGCGCCTGTGCAAATTTTACAGATCTAGAGTCCTATTTCGCGCGAGAGAAGGTTTTTTCGTCTAGGCCCAACCCTACTTAGTATAAATACATGTAAAAACGTTATTTTATAATTTTTTACAGACTTTTGACCTAGGGAAAGCACATAGCCTCCATGGAAGCCGTGTTTCATCTTTTCTTCCACCAAACTTAGTAAATTTTATGTTTTTCGTATGATTTGTTGTTTTGCTACAATGTCTATGTGGAGCTAAACTTCACGTTCTAGGGTTATGGTTCTTTCATGACTATTGTTATTCGGACATTGATTTTGATTTCTTAGTTTATCATATTGGTTTATTTATTCAATCTTGCACTTAATTATTTAATTGTTTGATCACCAATTGAATACTATCTACGAATCTAGAATTGAACTCGGAAGTGGGAACTCTAGATTGCATATACGATTGAGTAGAGCAAGTTCTTGAACCTGGGCATCGAGGAATGGATTCGCGGTTAGGATAGACATATACCTAATTGCCTTGCTTGGTTGATTTACTGGAATTATAAATGCGTTCTTATTAGTTCTAATTCCATAGACATATAGGTGTTAGGTTAGCTTGAATATGCAAGTATGAACTCGACAGATTCTTATGAGCAATATTAACCTTGTCAACCAATAAGCTAGATAAATTAGTTAGTCAAGTCAATCGAAAAATACAATATGATTGTTAGATAGCCCATTACCCTAGATCGTTTCCACCCCATTGATAACATAAAAAGCTGATCTTCCTTTGTTCAGAGTTCATTATTTATTTTCTTTATTTTAATCAGTTTAGAATCAAATATTTCTAGGTTTAATTCTTGTTAGATACTTAGGATAGTCTAATTTAGTTAATAGTTAATCACAAGTCCTCGTGGGTTCGACATCTGACTTTTAGTCACTTTATTACTTGATGATCGCGTATACTTGCGTTGTGCGTTTAGATGCAACAGTATTTCTTGGCTTTAATTCCGAAAGATGGAGGTTGCATTTTGTCCATCCTCAATGAACCAATTGCTTCCATTGGGTAATGAGGTTCATGGAGAAATATTTATCTTAAGATAAAGTGGTAGCATGTGCATGTGTGACTGTGTTGCCTTCCCTATAGAAGTATCTAATAGTAATTCCATGTTGAACTTTTAGTTGTGTCATACCCGCTGTATCTTTTAATCTTCGTGGAGCTCTAGCAATTCCTAGTATCATGTGAACCAAAATCATGGAGTCTAATTCCAAATTGGAGATGGACATCAGCAGTTGCGTAAAATGAGACATACTCGAACTGATAATTCTCTTTTCAAAATGTGTAGCAAACCTTTTATTTTTTAAGAATCATGTATATAGGTGGTGGAAGTTGCAAATTCAAAGAAGAAGCAACATTTTATCTCAAGTTGTCCTCTTTAGGCTAAAATTTAAATATCTTTAAAAAGCTGATAAGATTTAAATAGCAAGCACATATGTGAGCATGTAATTTTTATCCTATAAAATTAATCCTACAAAATTAATAAATAAATTAGTCCTATTTATTTTTTATTTATTTTTAGGATTTTTTTTTGGTATTTATTTGGAATTATTTGCATTTTTAGTTGCATTTTTCATTTCTAAGTTATAAAAATATTTAAATCTTCATCATCTTGCATTATTAGGTTTTTAATTTAATTCAATACCTAATTACATAATTTAATTGCATTATTAAAAAGAAAATCACAAAAAAATTGTTTGTTTTTTACATTTTTAGTTTTAGTATTAAATTAAGTATTTTTTCCCTTTTAAATTTAAGATTGACTAATTGTGTAAATAATACCAAATAAATAAGTAGTGTAATTTTACAGTTTAAGATAATTTAGTATTTAATTTAGGGTTTAATTAAACTAGTTAGATTTAAAATTAATTAATTAAGAGACTAATTAACTTAAAAATCGGATTGGGCTAAGTCTTTTAACACAAAGCCCAATCCCAAAACACCTCAAGCCCAAACAACCCATCTTCCTCCCACCCCACCCCTTTTAATCTTGGCCGTTGATCTCCAATAGATCCAATGGTCCGGAACTTCCTCCCCTTTAATATAAAAGTGTCCTAAAACCTCCACCTCCCTCCCCCCCTCATTTCCAAACTCCCCACTCTCTCTCAACTTCCCAAACCCTAAAGCCTCCCATCTCTCTTCTCTCTCTGTGCCGCCACACCCTCAACGGATTCTCCACCGACGACGACCAACCTCCAAATTTACGCATTTTTTTATTATTTTATTTTGTTTGTTAATTATCATTGTTATTTATACTCTGTTATAATTAATTAACTAATTAAACCGGAATTAAAAAATATGCAAATCAGTGTAGATATATTATGTTAGTTAAATGGACTTAATTATATAAATTTACAAAAAAAGTAAAACAGTGTAATATTTTTATTTTCATTCTGTCTTTTTATTTATTTATTTATTTACCATGTATTAATCTTGCATTTATTTCTTTTGTTAAGTATTTATCATTTATTTAGTCACTGTTATTATTTTTAATTGGGCTTCGTTATATAAGCATGTTCCTTTTGATTCATAAAATTGGGCCTGGCTGAATAAGACAGGCTCATAGCTTTATTAAAGTTAAAGAACCCAGGCCAAGAGTCACCTGACTCATGCCCAGGACCAATCTGGTTCTGAAGGAAATTCAAGGCCTTTAAAGGTCAAATATGGAAATCCTAAACTCTAAAAATTATACAAAAATCACTAGAACACTAGAATAGGGACAATTGTCCCAATGCTGAGTAGAAAAAAAGGATAAGATCCAAAAATATCCAGAATCTTGACACTTGTCCATTTTTTAAGAAAAGGAAGGTACTAGAAATTGAACAGCTGTCCATTTCTGTTAAGAAGATGCCATTTTCCCTAATTTATAGGAAATTCTGACAGATTCTTTGTACCTGTATTCTTATCACTTTTTACCTCCTCACTCTATAAGTACACTCTTCTCTTTTCATTAGAGGATAGATTTGGAGTAACATTATTATACACAGAAATCTTGCACTGCCCAAAAGATTTTCCTTTCATCCTTAAGAGAAAAACTTCTCTTCTTTTCTGAGAATTAGTCTTGATCTGTCAAAATCAAAAAGTATCTTCCTATTTTTGAAAATCTAATTTTCATTGCTGCCGCTTTGCTTCAAAGTTTGTTCAGAGACATATTTTCTTACTATTATTGTTTCTCTTGATGCAGTCAAGGTACTTCCTTAACAATGTAAATTTACATTCTTTTGCTATGAAGTTTCATTTACTGTTTATGAAAGTGTTTGGTCGGTTTGAATGTAACTTGATGTTTAAGCTAAGTTATTACATAAATAATGTTGGTAGAATGATATATTATGTATAAATTCATGAAGGGTTACTTATTTAGGCAATCTAGGTTGTACTATTAAAGTGTCAACAAATTATGAAGTCAGTTTAAAGCTCTGTATTCATGAGATCTGTATGTACTTATGAAGTAGTGAAATAAGGGAAAAACAGTCCTGAAAAATTTGCAGATTTTATTGTTACTGTTTAGTTAGTCAAAACAAAATAAATGTAATAATTTCATTTTTTTTACATCTTCTTATGATGTAGATCCGCTTAATATTTTAGCCATTTATTACTCTTTTTTTTTAGTGATTAAATGTAGTAACTCAAATTTGTATGAAACCGGGTTGTTCACAAGACAATTGATGTAGCAGGCCTTGATACAGTTTCAGGCTCAAACCGATTGGGTCCCTGAAACTGTATTTTAAATTTAAGTCTTTAAATTAAACAAACACTTTTATTAGAGATAATGACTTTAATATTTTCAAATATAAATGAGTTTTAAACTTAGCACTTTGAATGAAAAACTTAGGCAAATCAGTAGGAAATTTTTAGCCAAGTTTAACTAAGTTTTGATTTGTTTTATTAAAAAGATCCTTTTTACTTCTGCTTTAAAGTAAACAAAAATATAAGTAAACTTTACATATGTCATTACCAATTTTAAATTCAAACTCATTCAAGTAAATATGCATTGGGTCGGAGTCATTCAAACTTATTACTAGGCCCAAATCTTTTGAATCAAATGTGTTTAACTGATTAAATGCTTAATTGGGTCGGAGTCCAATTGGACTCAAACAGGCCCATATTCTTTTCCAATTAATTCAGTAGTATGGTCCAAACAATGAATAATATAATCATGGGCCAGAGTCTATTTGGACTCATTCTTTATCAAGCCACAAACATCTAAAATCAGGGCCTGATAGGCAGTTTGTAGATAAGCTGCCATATTAGATACCAACAAATATGTCACATTAGTGTTGAACCTTTACACCTAAATATACGACATAGGATTAGAGACATAAGCATGACTTTAGGTACTCATAATTAAATTAATTATTATAATTATGTACATGCATGCGTGACATAGTTATGATACCAAAATAAACCAAGGTACATGTTCGCGTGACCATGGTTAAACACTCTTAGTAAATAAAACCCCTTAATCAAATACTCGTAGAAATGCTTTTAGGCGGGAATTTAAACTACTATCGTGATTGCGTACATGTTCTCGTGACATGATCCCGGTTTTCAAATAAATCCAAGGTACGCGTTCCCGTGACTTTGAATATTTTTTAAAATAAACCAAATATCGTGAATTGTGTACACTTACGCATGACATGATTTTTAACTCGCATTAAGATAATCCTTTAAGATAAATCAAATAATTAAAAGTGATAAAGGATAAATACACATAGGTCCTAAAATGAGTAATTAGATCAAATAAGACAAGTATGAATCATTAAATGACCGTGCTAGAATCACATAATTCGGGAGTGCTTATCACTTTCTCTCGGGTTAACAGAATTCCTTACCCGATCTTCTCGTTCGCAGACTTTTAATGGAGTCAAATTTCCTCAATTTAGGATTTTAAAAATGGTGACTCGGAACACCGTAAATAAATAATTCCGAGTGGAGTCTCTTAATTAAATAAAAAAAATAATCCCATTTCAATTAATGTCACTTAAATTGAAAAAACTTCCCATATACCCCTTTCAGGAAAAATGAGGTGTGACAGCTCTGGCGACTCTGCTAGGGATCGAATCCAGAATCTCTGGTCCAGGGTTCAAGAATTTGAGCTTGTTAATGTGATTTTTACTTGGCTTTATTGATTGTTGATATTACTGTATTTGTGTGCCTAATGTGCTAATTGCCGCTCAATTTACCGCTCTGATATTATTTGAACTGTATTTGAACTGCCTTCTTACGCTTCTCTTCTGAGTCTTCTAAAATGGTGCATACGTTCGCATGGCCCGCTTTTCTGTTAGAGGTCATATCAAATAAGAACGAGGATGGACCAGCCATTAGTTCGGGTAGACTTTCGTGCTCCCGGTACGTCGCTCCCATCTCGGCTCGAGTTGTCCGCTCGGGTAAGTCAGGTCTAGAACCCATCCCCCAGGTTTAAACCTAGAATGACAAAACCTCATGCCGGATCCCTAGTAGGAACTATTATTTGCATCACGTGCATATGACTTAGGGGACTCAACACAGGGGTTGGGTCCATCTAGGACAAGTGTACCCGAAATAAAAGACTATCCTGATGCATTTTACCTGCTACGTGTGCATTTATTTGTTTTAGTTTGTGTGTTGACTAGCTAAAGAAATAAAAACAATAGAAAAACCAAGAGTGAGGTAGAATAGAAAATTCACCCTTTTTTGAAATCCCTGTATTAGGAAATGTCTCGAAAATCTGCCAAAAATTTCGAAAAGAAAAAGAAAGAGGGAGAACAAGAAAAATGTATTTCGAAGTGAGTCAATATTATATTTTTCAATTCTGTCAAAACTGACCGAACTACGCGGGTCTGATTCTCACCGAGTGTGAGATACGTAGGTAAACCTCATCGATGCCGACCCCAAGTCTTCCAACCAAATAATGTAATAAAGTATGTCTGTTGGTCAAAAGATAAAACCGACCCAGCTTCGGCTAAGTCTTGCGTCGTTCTCGCCAGAATAGCCTTAGAACACCGTACATTGTCGAAGGGATATTCTCGCTAAGAACGGACATGTTTGTCCCTAAATCATCACTTTTCCCAGAAAAGTGCCTTACTTCGGCCTCAAAATTTTATTCGAAAGTAAGAAGGGGCCACTATTGCAAAAATGACCGTTTTGGTCGATGTTGCACAAATAACCACCTTTAGGTGATTTTTTTTTTAAAATTAAAAAATGGTTCTTGCAAAAGGAGTATGTTGGTATTGTATTCCAAAATTAGAGTCGACCTTAAACCTACCCGCTCACAGGTACAGAATGAATACTGTCCAGAATCCACCATTGAATGCCATAGAGCAAGCTCCACTACAACTCCCAATGTGGTGGTATGATCTAGACAAGGAGGGTCAAAACTGGGTAGTCGAACATCTGGGTGCTCTCAAGTATATCATGAAAGTTAATCCCCAATGTGATCTAATCAAGGCTTTAGTCACCTTTTTGGATCCCGTCTGTAATGTCTTCCGCTTCTCAGGCTTCGAGCTCACTCCCACCTTGGAGGAAATAGCAAGGTATACAGGTTTTTGCCGAGGTTTGAGAAATCAACAACTTATATTCCCGAGGCCTCTGTCAGTGCGTTGTTTCTTTGATATCATGAACATTAGTAAGCATATATGAAAGAACCGTGTGAGGAAGGTCTACTGTTCATTCTACTTCCTATACTCCAGGTATGGGCATCCAGAGGGGTTGAAGTGCATGAAAAAGGTTTGAACAACAAACAAAGCAAAGATACTTGGAAAGTTCACCATCGTTTCCCCTTTATAGTGGCATTTCTGGGTGTCATGGTCTTTCCAAATGAAAAAGGGACAGTTGATATCTATATGGCTAGAATTTCCCAAGTCCTAACTACCAAGGAGGATCACACACTCGCTCCACTAATATTGTCAGATATCTATCAGGCGTTGACACGGTGTAAGTCGGGGGAGACATTCTTCGAAGGTTGCAGTCTTCTACAAAATGTGGCTAATTGAACACCTTCGCCATCACCCAAAAATTCATGAACTACTGTCCAAGCAAGAGCAACTTCATTGAAAGCTATGAAGAAAGAGTGAAATATTACAACTCCCCGAAAGGGGTTGAAGCTTGCATCGTCCACTTGAGAACTCTAAAGGAAAATCAGATTGAGTGGACTTTAGGATGGCTCCCGGTGAAGGAAGTCATAAATATGTCAGCCACGAAGAATTATTTGCTATTGATGGGCCTAAGAAGTGTCCAACCATATGCACCCCAAAGGGTCCTGAGGCAATTGGGAAGATATCAAGTAGTACCTGAGGAAGAAGACTTGAGTACCCAAGTTATTGAGCTACATCCCGAAGCACCACTTCCTGAAGCCTTGATTCAACAAATCTGGAATGGGTGTCGATACTCAAGTACCTGATATTTCCAAAGGTGAAGTAGATTCGGTCTATGCCGCATGGTTTGAGAAAAGGAATTGCATTGATGAGGAACCAGAGCCCGAGCCAAAAAGGCCCGCCAAAAGGCCTCATATTCAAGCTTTTTATGACAAAATTAGAGAACGGTTGGCCTAGGGAGAAAAAGAAAAGAATATCAGGACACTATCCATGCCTTGGAGGAAAAACTGAGGAATCTCGCATTCGACAATGACTTACATGCACAGGTAGTTGAAGGTGAAAAAAGACAATTAACCCGAGAAAATGAGGCGCTCCGAGCCCAACTCTGGAATATGAGAATAGCCGTCGAAATGGCTGTAAGAAGCGAGAGGGATGAAAAGATCATCAAAAACTTAAGGATGAAGGTCCACGACTATGCAACTGACTTGATAAAACCCGAAAAAGATTTTCTAGATGCTCAAACAAAGCTAGCTAAGGGAGCAGAAGAACAGGCCCCATGTGAGAAAGAAATATGGCAAAGAAATAACAATCCTAAAGGAAAAACTCTTTGCCCTTGGGAATGAAATGATTCATCAAACCAAAGATTTTAAAACAAAAAAAAGAGCATTGCTACGCACTAATGTTCCAACTAGAAGAAATCGTGCAACAACTACAGGACCAAAACAACAAAAGTACACAAGTGTTGGAAGCCCGGGCACAGCAAATTATGCGTCTGCTTCAAGAGAAAAAAGTCATCAGAACCAGGATTAAGGAAATAGCTGACTATGTCGTGATGAAATGTCATGGATGATTTGGACCGTCTTCAAGAAGAAATTGCGCGCAGGCCCGCGCAAAGACCAGCGAATGACCCACATGCTTCAAGAAGACCAGTAGAGGCCCTCATGTAATTTTGATTATCCAGTTTTCGAGTCTGTACTTTAGTGCTTTCTAGAGTTTTAAATTGTTTTGTCATTTTTTTTTATTCTGTGTTGTTTTTATATAGTTGTCAATACTTTAATCCCCTGTAATGAAAAACCAAAAAGAGTTATCTTTATTAATGAAATGAAAAATGCACTTTGTTACTTTATATCTATTTTTTGAAGTATTTAATGATCTGATTCATGCGGCGTCATGATACGTAGGCAATCCACACAGGATTCGATCATAACCCTAAAAGAAAGTAATTAAGAAAGAAAAAGAGGGAAACAATAAAACCGAGATAAAACACACAGCCGTTGCAAAACATTTTAGAAAACATTTGACTGCTTAGGTGGATTGGCTTCCCCAATATGTGATTCCCTATGTGTTAAATATCTCAAACTAACTGGTTTGTTATGTTGTCAAGATCAAGGTCCTATTTTTAGGTGGATGGTTTTGTGGTGGTATTCTGGCTTCACACCCTTATTTCATGAGATCAAAAGGAAGTATCGCAATGGCCTCAGAGAGTCATCTACACATCGTTGATTCCCAGGATAGCCCTACATCGGTTATCCCACAATCAGAGTCAGTAACTGCTGAGAAAAATAGAAGGTTAAGATGTCGCATGCTAGAAATGTGGGATGCATGGTCCAATGGAAGGGATCCATCTAGTACTATCTCTGGCTTCCCCGAGTTGATCCCGAGGATAGGAGGAACTACCAATGTCCCAATCTCAATACCCAACCCCTTCATGCCATTCGGGTTCCCCACCATGACAACAAACTTCACTGGAATGCCTTCTGAGATTCGCCCCCAGGCACCATCTTCAGGAATGCCATCTATTGTGTTTACTGCACCACCAGCTCTTGGTATGGCACAACCAATATTTCCTCGACAAAGCTTTGAACCATCAACCTTCATTTTCCAAGCTCCCCAGTTCCAATTGGACGCTGCTCGGGTTACCCGAATTCCTATCCTCAGCACCCGCAATCTGAATCTCATGTGGAACAAAAGAGAGCCTTGAAGAATCCTGAGCAAGAGGAGATAACACGAAAAATAAGAAGCATCGAGCAAAGCCTCAAGAATATACAGGGCCTTAGTGACCAAAAGAGCGTGTCATATGTTGATATGTGTATGTTCCCTCACGTACATCTACTTGTGGGCTTTAAGACACCAAAGTTTGAAAGATATGGCGGGCATGGAGACCTGATTGCCCACTTAAAGAAATATTGTAACCTGCTAAGAGGAGCCGGTGGAAAAGAGGAGTTGTTAATGGCCTACTTTGGAGAAAGCCTCACCGGAATTGCTTCTGAATGGTATATAGACCAAGACATCTCCCGTTGTCACATATGGGACGACCTAGCCTGGGACTTTGTAAGGCAGCTCCAATACAATGTGGACATAGCTCCAGACAGAAATTCTTTATCCAACCTCAAAACAAAAGCCTCGGAAAGCTTCCGAGAATACGCTATCAAATGGTGTGAACAAACGGCCAGGGTAAAACCCCCGATGGATGAGGCCGAGATGGTCAGTGCCTTCTTACAGGACCAAGAGGTCGATTATTTTCAAAATATGATGTCTGTCATGGGCAAACCATTCGTGGAGGCTATCAAGATTGGTGAAATGGTAGAAAACGGCTTGAAAATAGGCCGCATCTTAAGTCAATCAGCTCTAAGAGCCACTTCCCAAGACATTCAGAGCGGCTCGGGAGGTTTAGCAAATCAAAAAAATAAAGAAGAGGGAGCCATGACGGCTTCAAGATTAAGAAGTTCTTGACGGTCCCGAGATTATTCTGGCTCGCCTTCCAAGGCCCGGCAACATTATTACCCTCACCAGGATGCAACCTATGTTATGACCCCTCATACTTATGCAGTAATGGATGCTCAGCCATACACCCGGCCACAACAACATTACAATCAGAACAGAGCTCCACCTCTAAGAAATAACCCTCCTCACCAAGCCTCGTATAATCCACGACCACCACAGAATAACTACCAATATAGCACTTGTCCCCGTGAACCACCCAGAAAGACTGACTTCACACCCATCGGTTAGTCGTATTCCAGCCTCTTCCCAAAATTAGCCCAAATGGGCCTTTTGCAGTCTGTACCTCCAAACAGATATAACCCAAAATCCCCATCCTACAGGCCAGGTACCAGGTGCGCTTATTACTCCGGGGCAGAAGGGCATGACACCAAGGACTGTTGGACCCTTAAAAGAGAATTCAAAAACCTGATCGAACAGAAGAGGGTAGTGCTAAGGGACGAGGAAGTTCCCAATGTAACCAACAACCCATTACCGGCCCATAACAATGGGCCAGTCATCGGGATGATTTGTGAAGATAAAGAATTTGACCCTGCATTGAAACCATTATTGCCATCGCTGATATAGAAAAGAAACCTAAAACAGTGGCAAAATAGGTCAGGGATGAAAGAAAACAAAGTCCACTCTCCAAAATGAAGAAAAGGCCGAGGAAACAAAGATAGGGGCAGCGCCTGCCAAAGAGGCCATCCTCTACATCCCAAGAGCTCCCAGAAAGGGGAAGCTCATGTTAAGCCCTCCAAAGAGGTTGGAGCAAAGGAAAACCACGTCAAATTTGCCAAAAATGTATGTATCAAAGAGAGCGTATGTGGCACGGAGGCCAGTCATTCCACCTAGGCCGGATGAGCCTTTGATCATTAGTCGCATGCCATAAATTCCCATAAGAGGCACTACTTCCATCCCTTGGAACTACAACCAGACGTGGGTCACATATAAAGGGAAGTAATTTGGGGAGGAAGTAAATGAAATAAACCAATCGGGGAATTATCATAACCTAGAAGAATTGAACAAAACCAAGCAAAAGCGTTTCCCCTTCAAAAAGAATGTTACTGCTGAAGAAGCGTAGGAATTCTTCCGGAAGATGAAAACCTCAGAGTATACTGTAATTGATGAGCTTAGAAAGGCTCCCTCCCAGGTTTCACTCTTTTCTCTACTGATGAGCTCAAACGAGCACCAAAAGGTGCTCCTAAAGACGTTGAATGAGGCGTATGTTCCAATCGATACCACGGTTGAACAGTTGGAAAGAATTGTAGAGAGGTTCTTCGAGGTTAACCGAATCTTCTTTAGCCGAAATGACTTGCCTCCCGAAGGATCTACCTACAACAAGTCCCTACACTTAACTGTCAAGTGTGAGGGATATTATGTGAAAAGGGTCATGCTGGATGACGGGTTCGGGGTAGATATTTGCCCTCTCTCAACATTGCAAAGGATGGAAATAGGGACTGAAAGGATTAAGCCGAAAAATGTTTGTGTTCATGCTTTCGAAGGTGTCAAGAGGGATACTATAGGAGAAATTGACTTAATCCTAACCATCGGCCCCGTAGATTTTGAAGTAACATTCCAAGTTCTGGACATAGACACTTCCCATAACTTTGTATTAAGAAGACCTTGGATCCATGTTGCGGGAGTCGTGCCCTTTACTCTCCATCAAATGGTCAAGTTCAAACATGAGAACCAATAAATAGTTGTCCATGGAGAAGATGAACAGTCAATTTACAGGGACCCGTCAGTCCCATGTCTCGAGGCAAGCGAGGGAAGAGAGCACATCATTTACCAAGCCTTTGAAATTGTGCTCGCCGACTAGTGCGAGGAAGGAACCCCATGTCCTCAACCTTGTTTATGAAGCACATCAATCATGGTTTCCAGCAAAATGATCAAACATGGATACAAGCATGGGAAAGGGCTCGGGGTATCCTTGCAAGGTGTCACAAAACCCGTTAAGAAATTCTTTGGCATAGGTTTCTAAGCTACCGATGCCGACGAAAAATGGGCTGATAAACGTAAGAAAGATGGGTGGGTTTTGCCTCAACCAATCCCGCACCTCGCCAGATCGTTTGTTAAGCCAAGATATATAGAAGAGGCATTTATGGCCGATGAAATTGAGGATATATGTGAAGCAATGAGACAAATGCTCTACGAAGTCCACATGGTCCAACCGGGCGAAGGCTCGAGCACTACTGAGGTGCAATAACTTGGACCCAATGCTAAACTGCAAAACTCAAAAGTTACTACATTCCCAGTCAGACGGGAATCTCGGTAGTTCAGTTTTGCCATCTTTTCTGCATTCGAGTTATTTCAGGGTGTAACTCGAATGTTTTTAGTTTTGTTGTATTTTAAATTCCAACTTAAACCCTACTATCTTAAAATTCAATGAAATCAAATCAATATTTCATCGTCTACGGATCTTTTTCTGTTATTCTTTCTGATTTTGCTATATTTTCTTCAATTTTCAGTTTTAATAATTCGGACTTAAATAACATGATATGCTTGCGGACTTCATGCCCAGATCTTAAAATGCTGTTGTTGATACCCAATTTTTTCCTATAATATTTTTAAATCCATATATACCTTCAAAACTATGCATTAGCATCAATTGATATTTTTGCATAATTTTTACATTTTTAAATTAATTTATCCCAGTATTTTATTTATATAAATAATTACAAAATTTCATCACAAATGACTTTGATACATTTCATGATTTAATTTTGCTATTTATGGTCATATTAAGCTCGAAATATTTGCATAAATAGCCACATTTACATTTTAGGGTTACAATTGCAATAACTTTGCAATTATAGCCCATGCGTACATTATTGCATTATTTTACCAGAAAATGGCTCATTGTATTTTTAAAATATCGAATAATTATTTTAAAACATTTCTATGCATAAAAATCATTTTTATCATTTATTAACTATTTGTACAAATTATTTTATCAATTAAGTGGGTATTTAACAAATAGCTCTATTTAATATCTTCAATTTTCGGACCTAACCCCTCAAACATTAGCCCAAACCCCTTTTAATACCAGCCCGATTTCACCTTACGCCCAATCTACACCTACCTGAACCAAACCCCCATCAAATCGTGGCCGTTGATCTTTTAGATCAACGGTCCACAACAAACCTTACCATTTTAATTCACAACCAACCCTAAACCCCCTTACTTTTCATTTTCCGTCGTCCTAGTTTCCCTAACCTCTCCATTCTCTCTCAAGCTCACCCTAACCCTAGTGGTTGTCACTGGAAAAAAACCTCCCCCTTATGACGTTTCTATGCTTTCTCCGACTAGACCTGGTCTTCTACACGCCATGGCTATTCAATTTCTTGGATCCTTGAGAGGATCTTGAGGAACCCCAACTAGTTCTGGTTTGAAACTTTTTTTATCAGCCTGTCTCAGGCCATTTTTCCGTATGTGAGTAAAACTTCTTGTTTATTACAGATTTATGGGTTCTTGACCTATTCTCTCATCTCTATTACTTTTCTGAAAACCCTAGTCCATTATTGTCGATCCATCTCAGATCTGTAGAGATATGGGGTGATTTGAGCACTTTTACGTGTTTTCCTTTAAAAATCTCCTGTTTAATTATTTTGACTTTTTATCACTCTTCCTAAGCTAGGGTTCATCCCAAACTGTTTTTAAATATTTTTCTGAATTCTCAATGTTTACGTATTTGTTTCTTCATCGTTTTGACTGATTTTCATGCGGGTGTTCAAACCCTAGTCGATTCTGTGATGTACTGGTTTTCTTCAACTTCTGTTTCGATATTTTTTATACAAGTCGTATTACTTTGCTCTATTTTTTGGACTTAAACATTGTTCCTTGTTAAACAGGTGATCCCAGGGTTCACCTGAGGACTTATTGCGACAAGCTTGTAGGGGTCGGAAAAGATGAAAGGATTCGAATGAAGCTTTTCATGAGGAGTCTTACGGGAGATGCTTTATCCTGGTACATCAGCCAGGATTTCAAGAAGTGGGACAACTGGGTGAGTATGGCGTCTGACTTCATGGACATATTCAGGTTTAACACAGAGAATGCGCCGGATGTCTTCTACATTCAGAACTTAAAGAAGAAGCCCACTGAGACCTTCCGCGAGTATGCCACTCGTTGGAGATCAGAAGTAGCCAAAGTAAGGCCAACATTGGACAAATAACAGATGAACAAGTTCTTCGTCAGAGCACAGGATCCACAGTACTATAAAATATTGATGATTATTGAAAACAACAAGTTCTCCGATATCATCAAAATTGGAGAAAGAATTGAAGATGGCATTAAAAGCGGTATGGTGAAAAACTTTGAAGCATTGCAGGCCACAAACAAAGCATTGCATTCAGGGGTATATCGAAGAAGAAAGATGCAGGAACAATAATGGTCGCCCAAGGACCCAAAACTCCACTTGTATATCAAACCTCCTCACTTACATACAAAGCACCCCCACCCACATATCAACCATCACCTCCCAGATATTCCCAACCAGCCACTGCTTATCACACATATAATTTCCAACCCTCTCACTTTCAGTTACCTCCAACCCGCCCAAACTACCCAAGACCTCGGCATAACTTTGATCGCAGACCACCTAGACAATACACTGCCATTGTCGAACCCATTGACCAGCTGAAAGAAAGGTTGAAGGTTGCTGGTTATGTCACTCTTATCCCTGCTGCGACCATGGAGAATCCATCCCAATTGGTCAACCCAAACAAAACCGGTGCATATCATTCTTTTGATTTTGCTATACCTTTTTAAATTTTCAGTTCTAATAATGCGGACTTAAATAACATGACATGATTGCGGACTTCATGCCCAGATCTTAAAATGTTGTTGTTGATATCCAATTTTTCCCTATAATATTTTTAAATGTATATATACCTTCAAAACTATGCATTAGCATCAATTGATATTTTTCCATAATTTCTACATTTTTAAATTAATTTATCCTAGTATTTTATTTATATAAATAATTACAAAATTGCATCACAAATAATTTTACAACACTTCATGATTTAATTTTGTTATATATGGTCATATTAAGCTCGAAATATTTGCACAAATAGCCATATTTACATTTTTGGGTTACAATTGCAATAACTTTGTGATTATAGCCCATGCGTACATTATTGCATTATTTTACCAGAAAATGGCTCATTGAATTTTTAAAATATTGAATAATTATTTAAAATATTTCTTTGCATAAAAATTATTTTTTATCATTAATTAACTATTTTTACTAATTATTTTATCAATTAAGTGGGTATTTAACAAATATCCCTATTTAATTTCTTCAATTTTCGAACCTAACCCCTCAAACATTAGCCCAAACCCCTTTTAAATGCCATCCCAATTTCACCTTAAGACCAATCTGCACCTACCCGAACCAAACCCCCATCAAATCGTGGTTGTTGATCTTTTAGATCAACGGTCCACAATAAACCTTACCATTATAATTCACAACCAACCCTAACCCCCCCCCCCCCTTCACTTTTTATTTTCGGTCATCCCAGTTTCCCTAACCTCTCCATTCTTTCTCAAGCTCACCCTAACACTAGTCTCCGTGAGAGGATCTCGAGGAACCCCAACTGGTTCTGGTTTGAAACTTTGTTTATCAGCCTGTCTCAGGCTATTTTTCTGTCTGTGAGTAAAACTTCTTCTTGTTTATTACGGATTTATGGGTTCTTGACCTATTCTCTCATCTCTATTACTTTTCTGAACACCCTAGTTCGTTATTGTCGATCCATCTCAAATTTGTATAGATCTGGGGTGATTCAAGCACTTTTACATGTTTTCCTTTAAAAATCTCATGTTTATTAATTATTCCGACTTTTTATCACGCTTCCTAACCTAGGGTTCATCCCAAACTATTTTTAAAGATTTTTCTGAATTCTCAATGTCTAGGTGTTTGTTTCTTCATCGTTTTGACTGATTTTCATACGGGTGTTCAAACCCTAGTGGTTTTCTTCAACTTCTGTTTCGATATTTTTTATACTAGTCGTATTACTTTGCTCTATTTTTTGGACTTAAACATTGGTCCTTATTAAATCCAGTAATTTTTTGGTTTTCCCCTAATTAACCTCTGTTAGGGTTCGAACCTGCTCTTTTCGGCTAAGTTCTATATTTCTGGGAGGTTTTACTTAGTCTAATTTCTATTTATGGAAGTTGATTAATTCTTTCCGGAAATCAGTGTTATTTTGAAATTTTTGCTAATTGCTTTACTCCGTTAGAGATTCGTACGCATAAATCTTGTTTGTTTCCTTGTTTATGAATTTAATTGGTCGTCTATGCCTTAACTGATTGTCCGTATAATTTTTTGACTGTACTAATCCTCTATTTGGTAAGATCTGGATTCTTGCCTTAATTAAACTCCCATGTTATTATTGTTTGACCAATTACCCCTAATTAGGGAGGTCTATTCCGAACCCTTATGTGATTGGATTCTATGACTCTATGATTTCCTTAATTGACTGAATGTTGATTCCTTTACCTTATTTTTTCTACTCTAAAATTTCTATATATACACTCTTCTTTTTCCTCCCAACACATGAACAATTAGTTAAGAATACACACACACACACTCAAATTCTCTCTTCTTTCTCTGCTAACTGTGCTAACTGTTGGTCTAGCCGGCTGAAAGCCAAGGCTAGACATTGGAACTCTACTTGCTTTACATCTGCACTTTTCTTCCTTGACTGGTATGTCTCTAGTTCAATTCTGTAACTCAACTTTATGTGTTCCTTTATGCAAATCCATGCCTATTCCTACATTAGTTTAATTGGATATGTATTTAATTGTCTTCATGTTTACTGCTTTACCCAGTATGTTTAAGTTTTACCCTCTCCAGTTCAAGAGTTTAATCGAGCATGCCTAGATCATTCTATATATGCATTAGAAATCCTGTTTTAGGACTGCATTTGCATTTTCTTTAAATCATGTCGCCTAAATAAATAACTATCTTGTTTATAAAGATTCTTAAAAGAACAGCCCCAACGCCTAGACATCACGTTATAGGATAAAATATGCATGAAATCAACTTTTGTATTTCAGCACCTAGACAAGCATGTTTATAGGATGTATTAAAACCCAAACTGTTTGTTTTCCTTTAGTCAATATCCAGAATTCTGTTTGCATCTTAGACAGCATGTTTAAAGGGTATTACAGATTCCATGCCTAGGCAAGCCTTAGGTAATTGAGGTCCTATAAAGTTGTAAAATTGTGCTCTGTTTATTTGTGAAGCTGCCCAGGTTCAACAGGTTCTAAAATCAGTAGACAAATTGATTAGGTTTATGTCACTTCGTTTTAAAACAATGTTGCATATTCTCTGATTCTTATGTTCCCCTAGATATCCTATTCAAGGACGTTCTGAAATTCTCTTAAATCTGTGTTTGAGACGTGCTAATTATCTGTTTATGTGTGGAGGTAAACCTGAGCCTCTTAATTGTTTTCATATTTGACAGTCCTATATGTTCTTTGTTGTTGCTTAGATTTTTCCCTTCTTAACACCTTAGGAGAGTCTAGAACTGCCCTAAAATTAGAGGTCCTAAACACCTTCAGGGCCACGAGGAAGGGACGGGTAAAACACGCTTAGAGTTCGTTAATTAAAACCGCTTATATAACCGCTAGGGGGGTATTTGGGTAGTACAAGTATATGATGACCGTACGCTAATGCCACATGTAACCTCTCTAGTTGAGGAAGGATTATCGGGCATTGTACATATGTGATCGTATAGGCTAACAAACTTAGGACTTCTCCATCTTTATACATATGTGTGCTTGGACTGCTTACCTTTTAAACTCCTTTTATCTTACTTACATATGTGTTCTTAGACTGCTTACCTGTTAAATGACTATTTTACTAAGTAAGTTTGGTCGGGACCCACCATTGTGGACCTCGAGGGGTGCCTAACATCTTCCTCTCAAGGTAATCTCAAGCCCTTAACCAATCTCTAGTAGCGTTGACTGGTTTCATGAATTACTTGCATTAGGTGCCCTAACGCACCATAAATCCGTTAGGTGGCGATTCTTCAGTTTCCATACCCCTCTCCCAAAAGGATGGGAGTTGTCCCAAATGAATATCGAAACCTGATTCCGCGAGGAAAAAAAGGGGCAACGACAGCTGTCTAAATATAAAATAATGAATCAAGAGCTCGAATATGATGAAGATGAGGCTTTTAGGGAAATAAACCGAGAATTGGAACAATTTGAGAATAAGCCTAAGCCAAACCTAAATAAAACCGAGCCAATTAATTTGGGTAATTCAGAAGAGGTCAGGGAGACCATGATAAGCATTCACGCCAAGGAAAAATCTTGAGATGCATTGATCCAACTCTTGTTTGAAGTTAAAGACGTATTTGCATGGTCTTACGATGATATGCCAGGACTAAGTGTCGATCTAGTGGTACACAAATTGCCAACTTATCCCGGTTGTCCACTTATCCAACAAAAGCAAAGAAAATTCAAAACAGACATCAGCGACAAGATTAAAGAAGAGGTTGCCAAACAATTAAAAGCCTGTGTGATCCGAGTGGTCCAATACACCACATGGTTGTCCAATGTAGTCCCAGTACCAAATAAGGACGAGAAGATCCGAGTATGTGTTGACTACAGGTATTTGAACAAAGCGAGTCCCAACGACAACTTTCCGGTACCAAACATCCACATCCTTGTCGATAATTGTGCCAAACATTAGGTACAATCTTTTGTGGATTGTTATGTTGGGTATCCTCAAGTCCTGATGGATGAAGAAGATGTGGAAAAGAAAGCTTTCACCACACCATAGGGGACTTATTGTTACAGGGTCATGCCATTTGGTTTGAAAAACGCCGGGGCAACTTACATGAGAGCTATGACTGCCATCTTCCATGACATGATGCACCAAGAAATCAAGGTGTACGTTGATGACGTAATCATTAAATCCAGAACACAAGAAGGCCATATTAGAGATTTGAGAAAATTCTTCGAGCGTCTACGCAAATATGACTTGAAATTGAACCCTGCTAAATGTGCATTTGGGGTTCCTTCTGGAAAACTCTTAGGATTTATAGTCAGTCGGAGAGGTATTGAGTTAGATCCAACAAAGATAAAATTTATCTGAGATCTGCCACCTCCGAAAACCAAGAAAAAGGTCATGCGTTTGCTGGGAAGGTTGAATTACATCAGCCGGTTCATCGCACAGCTTACGACCACATGTGAGCCCATATTTAAGTTGTTAAAGAAAGACGCAATGATTAAATTGACAGATGAATGTCAAGAAGCTTTTGAACAAATCAAAGAATATTTGTCAAATCGGCCGGTATTGGTCCCGCCTGAGCCTGGAAGACCTTTGTTCTTATACCTAACGGTCTTGTATAATTCTTTTGGTTGTGTCCTCGGGCAGCATAATGCGACCGGGAAGAAAGAGCAAGCCATCTACAATCTGAGCAAGAAATTTACTAGTTATGAAGTCAAATACAGTTTGCAAGAAAGAACTTGATGTGCCTTAACTTGGGTCTCTCAAAAGTTTAGGCATTATTTGTTGGCCTATACCACATATCTCATAACCAGATTAGGCCTCTAAAATACATATTCCAAAAACGGATGCCTACGGAAAGGCTAGCAAAGTGGCAAATCCTGCTCACAGAGTTCGACATTGTCTATGTCAGCCACAAGGCCATGAAAGCCTTGGCCGATCCATTAGCTGAGAACCCAGTTGATGATGAGTACCAACCCATAAGCACTTATTTCCTAGACGAGGAAGTAAATTCAGTTGAGGTAATCCCAGAAGACACTAAGACTTGGAAATTTTTTTTTTGATGGAGATGTAAATGTGAAGGGTGTTGGGATTGGGGAAATTTTGATTTCGCTCACGAGACAGGACTACCTGCCACCGCCCATATTCGATTCTTCTGTACAAACAACACTGCTGAATATGAAGCTTACATAATGGGCATGAACATGGCAATTGATCATTCGGTAAGCACAAGGCGAATGGGAAACTCGAGATATCAAGTTTATCCCATATAGAACAAAATGTGGAAGATCTTAGCATGCGGTTCAAATCTGTTGAATTCAGGTATTGTTTACCTTAAAAATGGTAATTACAATTATATTTGATTATGTGGTTCTAAAAATACGTGACCTATTTTAATACCAGTTGTTTAGGCCGTAGATGCTAGGTGGGAAGTGAGAAAACGAAATAAGAGCGAAAGGTAATGAAATTATGCAAACCGAGCAGTGGAGGGATGGGGTCTCGAGCTTGGTCAGAATGGACCTCGAGGTCGAGCTCAAGAGCTTGACAAAGGGCTATCGAGAATGATATAGAAGTATTGAAGGCCTCGAAGATGGCCTATTTTGTGATTAATAACAAGAAATGAATGAAGATCAACTAATGAACACAATAAATGAAAGGCAATAAATCAGTGAAACAACTGTGAAGAATGTTTTAGTTAGAGAGCAGAGAATGTTCTTGTTCTTGTATTGAATATCATGTGTGCTACAAAATGACAAGGGTCTCTTTTATATAAGAGGGGAATCCCAACATAGTACATATGTAATTATTACAAAGCAAAATAGTTGGTACAGCTATTTAATGCCACGGTACGGACTTGTACTACACTAGCAGACTTGGTCAGCTTTAACCACGTGCCTTTTGGAACTTCCCATTTTTCCATGACGGTCATCGATGTTTGCCCTGCCTCGAGGTGTATCGAACCCTCGAAATGATTTCTAGAAGAATGCACCTTGGGATTGAACTTCGAATTTCGCTCTGATACAGTCGAGGCTCAAAACGCTGTAGAAGCATCAAAATCAGACTTCCCCGGTTTTACCGTATACAGATAGTCCCGGCGTTTCTTGGAATGAAAAGACAAGAAACGATTTGAATTCATAAAATTTTCAATGCCTTCATTATTCTGTCAGTCATGTTGCGTAAGCGACTGACGTGATTGGAGAGATGCTTCAAAATCCAAATTCGCACAGTCTTTGAAAAGATTCGAATTTATTAGCGGTTGGCTGCCTTTTGGCCTTCCTCAACGCGTGCGGTTAGCCCCTATAAATACTTCTTATCCTACCCCACATATTTCATTACTTCTTATAACCTTTTCTAAAAAGAGCTCTGATTACTTCTTTCTTGTATCCCTTTCCTGATCAGCTCCCTCTCGTTTCCTTCGACATCTTTCAGCAGGAATGACCAAGGCCTCCAAAACTATTCCACGAGATGATAAAGCCTTCTAATCTTCACGTTCCTCTAGGGGTGAGGCAATTTTTCCCCCCAATCTCGAGCAGTGCATCCCCGGACCCTGCGAAACGACCTCTGATTTAAAGGTCGACAAACCTTCCTTGAATTTGCGGCAGTGTGAACCCATATCCTGATATGTTAGCCTAATAACAAACATTGAGAAAGTGAAGGCCGACTTCCGCTGGGGAGATGCGGTGCAAGTGGAGATTCCCTCTCGGGAGGAAGACATAACAACCCATAAAATCGGCTTCCTCAGTGTATACACCTATCCATTTAGCCTAGGCTCGGTAGGGCCGTCTTCGCCGTCGATAGACCCCGTCGTTCTCAATTTCTGCAAGCGATATCAAGTGACGCTCGGCCAGATTCACCCATCGTTCTGGCGTACTATTTACATGATTAGTCATTTTGCAAATATGGTCGAGGGGATTCCTTTCACCCTTGACTACCTGAATAGAATGTATAGTCCCCGACTTTATCGGGGTGGTCTGATTAAACTTCAATGTCGGTCCTCAAAGGTTTTCTTTGCTTGAATCGATGAAGGAAAATACAGAGGGTGGATGAGCCGCTTTGTTCGATTTAGGACCTCGGATTTGATTCCATTCGAAAGGATGTCGTTCCCCCGAGGAATGGAATATGAATCGTAAGTTAATACTTTAATTTTCCTTCGTGCTAGCTCTCCCTTGAACTAATTCCCTTTGATGATGCAGTTGTTGCGTGGTATCCCGATGCGGTTAAGGATCTCTCGAGTTGGGTTCACCAACTTGATTCTACCTGCCCTTATAATGAGTGATGTGACCTAGCCAGGGGCCGATGGGAAGCTAAAAATCATGGTGGGGCCTTTCCTTTCGCAATACCTGAATTCTTTTTAAAAGAGATGCCCTCTGAATATATTCTGACTCCTTATGTTCTGTGTTTATGCAGGCCTAGGGGAGGCCCCTTTTATGAGAGAAGCATCGCCTGGGGAAGCAGATATCCCAAAACCAAATGAGGAGAAGAAGAGAAAGAGGAACATCAACCGAGCCTTTGGAGACAAAGAGGGTTATAGTGCAAAGGTCTAAGGCCGACTCCGTGGCCTTAGACGAGAAAAAAGATTTCTAGATATTGCCCGAGGGAAGTGGAAGAGTAACTGCTTCTACCTTTGTTGATCCGATGAATGTTGAGCCGAGGGCTTCTAGACCGGAAGTCGATGATGCCATCCTACCTGGGGCCGAAAAGGTTATCGAGGGTAGGTCGTATGATGCCCCCGATCCGATTGTCAGCTAAAATATTCTCCGGGCCGAAGGGCGCTCGGTAGATGAGTTATGGGAGCCTTGCTACGAGCCGAAGGCCCTGATTAATCTAGCCAGGGTTATCGATGCAGGTTATTCTCCGATGGTTTCAATATTTTCCCCGAGGGAGATACGGGATTCCCTGATATACAATCTTTTGATGCGGGGGCACCCCTCGGAGGGAAGGACGCGGTTGAGGGGCTCTTTACTATGGCCGAGAAGAATCCTGAACTTAATGCCTTGCTTATTTTCGAGGAAGCTGAAAGGATTTGCAAACAGGTAATTTCTTTGCTGATTGTTTCGAGCTTTGATTATCATTTCTTTGACTCTCCTTCTTTCAGGAGAAAGTGCTTTACAATCGGACCACAGCCAAGTTTCAGTCTGAGTTGACTCATTACGAGGGGGAGTGTAGGAGATTTTCATCGGAGGCGAATGAGCTCAGGGCTCTTCTTGCCCAAAAGTAGGAAGAAATGCTGGACCTCCGAGCTCGTTTAGAAATGGTATCTCGGAAATGGAGCGATCTTGATGAGCAGATAACATAGTTCTTCGTCTGTTTCATTCTCGCTCTTGATATTTGTACTTAACCCTTATCGGGATAATCTTTGCATCTTAAGGAGAAAGATGTCCTGATGTGGGAAGGATTCAGATCCATGGATGTTGATATCCTTGGATTTAAGAAGTGTGTGAGCGAGATAAGCTCTGAGAGAGACGCCCTCCAAGGGAAGTTAACCTCGATTGAGCATTGCCTTTGGGATGCAAGGGCTGAACGTAGCAAATATAAGGACCTCTATGTTGAATCGGTCACGGCGCTATCTTCAATTAAGGCTGAAGCAGATGCGCTCATAGCCTCGTATAAAGTTGATGTTGCTACTGCAAACTCCCAGGCCAGGAAAGCATCTAAGGAGGCCGAGCTTAAACTTGCCCCAGCCCTGGAGCATGCCCGATTAAAGTCTCGGAGGCAGGCACTCGAGGATATTCATGCAGGGGGCCTCGATTTTTTTGGTGAGATCGAGAGGGTGAAGACCCTAGAAAAGGAATCGGAGGCACTGCTTGCTTTCAAAGATGATTCGAGCAATGGCTCGGAAGATGATGAAGATGAGGCTGAAGTCCCCTAGGGGAAAAAGGTCGTTGATGACCCGGGGTCCGAGGGCCAAGTCGGTGAAAGTATAACCTCCAAGGGATCCATTGAAGGCACACCCTAGCTGTAGATTAAGTTTTCATTTATTATTTTTCCCCGTTCAAGGGCTCCGATTTTGAGCTTTGTAAATATGCTTTGTGAACTTTTATCATAAATAAAAGGCCTTTTGTTATTCCTTGTTTCTTTTCTAGTCTCTTGGAATAGGCTTTGATGCCTGTCGATGATTAGTCAAATAAATAGGACTTAAAAATGAAACCCTTGGGGTTATAAATTGGCCCTGAGGCTTTTTAGGTTGGCCCATAGGCTCTTACGCATTGGGTCGGTACGACCTTTGATATGGCTGGCGCTTAGGTTCTTACGCATTGGCCCTTAGGCACTTTTTTTTTAGTTAACCGTTTAGGTCTCAGTCTTCGAGTCGGGTTTCAACTCGAGCTCATCGACTCTTAGGTTATTTAAATCGGCCCTGAGGCATTGGCCCTTAGGTGCTTTTTTAGTTAACCGTTTAGGGCTCAGTCTTCGAGTCGGGTTTCAACTCGAGCTCATCGACCCTTAGGTTATTTAAATCGGCCCTGAGGCTCTTTAGGCTGGCACTTAGGCTCTTACGTGTTGGGTCGATACGACCTTTAATGTAGCTGGCAACTTGGGCTCTTACGCATTGGGTCGGTGAGACCTTTAATGTAGATGGAAACTTGGGCTCTTACGCATTGGGTCGGGACGACCTTTAACCGGTTCTTTTTGGAAGTACTTTCAAAGTAATTGGAGGCCTGTGATTTTATGGCGACGGTCAGACATCTCCGAGTTGCATTAGTTTGGCCTGAGCCTTATGATGGTGGTCATTTTGTTTGGTCGTAGCCTTTTAGTGCCCCAGTGAGATAGCCTCGATGTCTATATCGAGGATATGCCTTTTTAGGAGTCTTACACGTTCGAATATATAGATTTGACTTTAATATTGGGATTATGCATTTTAAAGTCTTACGAATTTGTTCATGCCTTGCTTCAGGTCTTACAGATCTAATATTGCCTTGTGGAAGGCTTATATTGGTGCCTCATGGGGGGCTTATGAGCTTGAAGTTGCCGACCCTGAGGTCTTATGGCTTTGAATTTTCGGTGTCAGTCCCTGAGACATCAAGGTCTTGTAAACTTGATGTCGCCTCATGGAGGTCTTAGATTGTTGATATTGCCTCATGGAGAGCTTATACTGTTGATACTACCTCATGGAGAGCTTATGTTATTGATATTTCCTCGTGGAGGGCTTATGTTGTTGATATTTCCTCGTGGAGGGCTTATCAGCTTGAAGTTTCCTGAGGTCCTATGGCTTTGAGTTTTGTGTGTCAGTCCCCGAGTGTTCGGGAAGTTTCTGGCCCTA
The DNA here is from genome assembly GCA_005239505.1 of Nicotiana paniculata. Taxonomy (NCBI): domain Eukaryota; kingdom Viridiplantae; phylum Streptophyta; class Magnoliopsida; order Solanales; family Solanaceae; genus Nicotiana; species Nicotiana paniculata. The sequence continues at coordinate 252,465 of ML334879.1, forward strand.
GGGTCGTTTCTTGTAAAAATAGCAAACTTCTTTGAAGGGCGAAGTGTTTTGATGATAAAAGGATCTCCTTCGATTACTTGGTACAAGCATACATGTTTTCACCATCGAGGGTTCGATTATTCTATGTGGACACGGTTCATTCAACCGTTTGGTCCGATACATCATTCTCCTGTCGAGACCCTCTTTGGCATATTTTAGTGATCTCCCGGGGGGATGCCCCTCAGTATTTGAGGTTGATCAAAGAGAAGACTTGAATACTTGGTGAGTTCTCCTCAGGTATCATATGGGTGTTGCCCCGTTAAGAACCTCGTCGGTGAAACCCATTTGGGGGAAAAATCCGGCGTGAGGGAAAAAGAGCGCAATGCATGCTTTAAAACCCAAGGCCTTCGAGCTGGAGGGCGTTGAGGTGTCTTTCATCGGGCACCTACAAGAAATTACTATGAAGCTCAAAATGAAAAGGGAGGAAGTTATACCCTAGCAATAATAGTGCCTAAGCGTTGAAATCTTCCTATTGTTTGGAAGTTGCTCGCCTTCCATGGTACTGAGTTTGTAGGACCCTTTGTCGATTACTCTGAAGACGCGGTACGGTCCTTCCCAGCCGGAGCCCAGCTTCCCTTCATTAGGGGTTCGAGTTCTTGGGGTGATTTTTCTTAAGACTAAGTCCCCAACTCCGAAATGTCGGAGGTTTGTTCTCCTGTTATAGTATCTTTCGATCCTCTATTTTTGGGCGGCCATCTGGACCAGTGAAGCTTCTCGCTTCTCATCTAATAGATCGAGGGTTGTATTCATTAGACTCACTGTTTCAGTCCTCGGTAGCATGTCGAAATCTGGCACTAGGCTCTCCGACCTCGACCGGTATCAAAGCCTCGGATCCATATATCAAAGAGAACGGCGTCTCTCCTGTACTTTATTTAGAGGTTTTTCGATATGCCCACAGCACCTCGGGTAGTATCTCTCTCCATTTTCCTTTCGCATTTTCTAACTTCTTTTTCAAGTTTTGAATGATGGTCTTTTTCATGGACTCGGCCTGACCATTTGCACATGGGTGGTAGGGCGTTTATAGGATCCTTTTGATTTTGTGATCTTCAAAAAACTTTGTTACTTTGCCTCCGATGAACTGCTTCCCGTTATCACACGTTATCTCAGAGGGGATCCCGAATTGGCACATGATGTGATCCCAGATGAACTCGATGACTTCTTTTTCTCTTACCTTCTCGTAGGCTTCTGCTTCCACCCATTTTGAGAAATAGTCAGTCATAATAGAATAAATCTAGCCTTACCTGGCGCCGTTGGTAGGGGACCAACGATGTCCATTCCCCATTTCATGAAAGGCCATGGTGACAAGACTGAATGCAGTTGTTCGCCGGGTTGGTGGATCATTGGGACAAATCTTTGACATTTGTCGCATTTTTGGACGAATTCTTTGGTGTCTCTTTCCATGTTGTCCCAATAAACCTGCTCTGATCACCTTTCGAATTAAGGAATCGACACCAGAGTGATTTCTGCAAGTGCCCTCATGGATTTCTCGGAGCACGTAGTCGGTGTCTCCCAGCCCCAAGCATATTGCCAAGGGCCCGTCGAAGGTTCTTCTGTACAGAGTCCCATTCTCGTCGAGTGAAAATAAAGTTGCCTTGGTCCGAAGGGCCCTTGATTCTTTTGGGTATGCGGGTAGCTTCCCATTTCCCAAATAATCGATGTACTTATTTCTCCAATCCCATGTCAGGCTGGTGGAGTTGATTTCGGCATGGCCTTCTTTAATCACCGATTTGGATAGCTGAATGACAGCACCGGGGAGTATGTCGTCTTCCTCGACGGACGATCCCAGATTTGCGAGAGCATCCACCTTGATGTTTTTCTCTCGAGGTATGTGGACCAGAATCCATTCTTTGAAGTGATACAAAGTGACCTGCAGTTTGTTTAGGTATCTTTGCATCCTGTCTTCTCGAACCTCGAAGCTCCCATTTGCCTAGTTTACTACCAGAAGGGAATCACATTTTTCTTCAATGACCTCCGCTCCTAAGCCTTTGGCCAATTCGAGACCTGCAATCATAGCCTTATACTCGGCTTCGTTGTTAGTCAGCTTTGCAATTTTTATAGATTGTCTAATCAAGCCTCCCGTAGGTGGCTTCAGAACTATACCGAGCCCGGATCCTTTCACGTTCGAGGCACCGTCGGTGAACAAGGTCCATACCCCTGATGTTGTGGCCGTTTTTAGTAAAAGTTCTTTTTCTACCTCGGGCACGAGGGCGGGCGTAAAGTCGGTCACGAAGTCTGCCAAAATTTTGGGACTTGATGGTCGTTCAGGGCTGGTATGCGATATCATACCCCCCCTCCCCCCCGAGCTCGATGGCCCATTTGGCTAGTCGGCCCGATAATTCGGGTTTGTGCAATATAATTCGAAGATGATATGTCGTTAAAACACATATACGGTGACATTGAAAATAAGGCTTCAATTTAAGAGATGCACTTATTAATGCAAGAGCTAACTTTTCTAAGTGTGGATACCTGGTTTCAGCATCTCCCAGGGTTCGACTCACATAGTAGACAGGGAATTGCGTACCTTGCTCATCTCGAATCTACATGTCACTTACTGCTGCCTCGGATATTGACAAATTTAGATATAGTGTATCGTCCTCCTTCGGGGTGTGGAGCAAAGGCGGGCTTGAGAGATACCGCTTTAACCCTTCAAAGGCGTGTTGGCAACCTGAGGTACACTCAAAGTTTTTTTTCTTTTTAAGTAGGGAGAAGAAGTGATGGCTTCGATCTGATGATCTCGAGATGAATCGGCCTAACATCGCGATCCGCCTGGTCAGCCGTTGTACGACCTTCACATTGTTCACCATCGTGATTTCTTTGATGGCCTTGATTTTGTCGGAGTTGATCTCAATTCCCCTGTTTGATACCATGAAGCCTAAAAATTTTCCTGAACCTACACCGAAGGCGCATTTCTCAGGGTTGAGGTTCATGTTGTAACTTCTAAGGATGTCGAAACTTTCCTGCAAATGAATCAAATGGTCCTCTGCGCGCAGGGGCATAACTATCATGTCGTCAATGTAAACTTCCATGGATTTTCATATTTGACGTTCGAACATCTTATTAACTAGGAGCTGGTACGTGGCCCCTACGTTATTTAGCCCGAAGGGCATTACATTGTAGCAATACGTGCCATACTTCGTGATGAACAAAATTTTTTCCCTATCCTCGGGGTTCATTTGAATTTGATTATACCCGGAGTAGGCATCGAGAAAGGTGAGGATCTCGTGACCAGCCGTGGCATCAATAATCGATCGATGTTGGGAAACGGGAATGAATCTTTAGGGCATGCTTTATTTAAGTCCTTATAATCTACGCACATTCTTAGTTTGTTCCCCTTTTTGGGAACCACTACCACATTGGCCAACCATTCAAGATATTTTACTTCCCTGATGGACCCTATTTTGAGGAGTTTCGTTACCTCGTCTTTGACGAATGCATGCTTTATCGCGAACTGAGGCCTCCTTTTTTGCTTCACCGGTTTGAACCCGGGGTCGACGCTTAGCCGATGGGTGGTTATTTCTGGTGAGATCCCTGTCATGTCTAAGTGGGACCAAGCAAAGAAATCAACGTTGTTAACAAAAAATTGAATGAGTTTCTTCCTGAGTTCGGGGGTTAATCCCGTTCCCAGATATACCTTTCGATCTGGAAGATGTTCCATCAGAACAGCTTGCTCCAGGTCTTCGACCGTCAATTTTGTCGCGTCCGATTCTTCAGGGGAGAGGAAGGTTTGAGGGGTTAGGAAGTCTTCTTCATCATCCTCGGGGACCTGCTCATTTCTTGACCCCTTCAAGGTGGAGTATATGGGCGAAGTTGCCATGTCATGCACTACAAAAATTTCCTTTGTCACATGTTTCCCTCCATACACCATTTTCACGCCATCTTTAGCTGGGAATTTCATCATCTGGTGGAGAGTCGACGGCACCGCCCTCATGTGGTGTATCCACAGCCTTCCCAGCAGGGCGTTGCATCTCGTGTTACCCTTGATGACATGAAACTTGGTATCCCGAACCGTACCGGACACATTGACTGGGAGGGTGATTTCCCCCTTTGTCGTTTCGCTCGTCATGTTAAATCCATTGAGGAATCGAGAATCGGGTATGATTTGGTTAAGAAGATCGAGCCGCTCCACTACTTCCAATACGATTATATTGATCGAGCCACCTGGATCCACGCGCACACATTTAATTTGAATGTTGTTCAAGAGAAAAGAAATTACCAGCGCATCACTATGTGGTTGGGACAGGGCTTCAATATCTTCTTCACTAAACACAACAGTTCCCTCGAGCATATAACTTTGAGTTCATTCTCTGGCGGTAATGGGCACTTTGGCCCGTTTGAACATGGGTTCTTGCGGAACATCGGTCTCTCCAACAATTACGTGAATGACGTGCTGGGGTTCTTCCAGCCCATTCTCCCCGTTCGATCCTCTTTCTCGGAAGTGGTTCTTGGCTCGATCATTGAGAAATCCTCAAAGATGCCTTTTGTTGATCAATTAGGCCGTTCTTTTCGAGCGGGAGTTCTCCGCACTTCGTACCGATCTTATCCGCATACATTTCCATCTGTACAGGAGCCTATGTTGATATGCAGAGCATTGTGTGAGCCTTTATCAACAGGGATTTGTATTGGTGCCCCTTCAGGGTTTTGCGGTGGTATACCGGTGCCTAAAGCAGCTGCACCGTTCTCTCCATTATCCTCAGGACCGTTGTTTTCATGTGCATTTACTGAGTTAGACATTTTTTGACCTGAAATTGAAGATTCTTGGACAAGAAAAAGTGTAAAGAATAACTTGTGTTTTCAGGAAACTGCCACTAAAACAATCACTATTATTTTTAGCCCCACGGTGGGCGTCAAACTGTTTACCTTGAATATGGTAATTATAATTATATTTGATTATGTGGTTCTAAAAATACGTGATCTATTTTAATACCGGTTGCTTAGGCCGTACATGCTAGGTGGGAAGTGAGAAAATGAAATAAGAGCGAAAGGTAATGAAATTATGCAAAACGAGTAGTGGAGGGACGGGGTCTCGAGCTTGGTCGGAATGGACCTCGAGGTCGAGCTCAAGAGCTTAACAAAGGGCTATCGAGAATGATATAGCAGTATTGAAGGCCTCGAAGATGGACTATTTGTGATTAATAACGAGAAATGAATGAAGAGCAACTAATGAACACAATAAATGAAAGGCAATAAATCAGTGAAGCAATTGTGGAGAATGTTTTAGTTAGAGAGCAGAGAATGTTCTTGTTCTTGTATTGAATATCATATGTGCTACAAAATGACAAGGGTCCCCTTTATATAAGGGGGAATCCCAATATAGTACATTTGTAATTATTACAAAGAAAAATAGCTGGTACAGCTATTTAATGTCACGGTACGGACTTGTACTACTCTAGCAGACTTGGTCAGCTTTAACCACGTGCCTTTTGGAACTTCCCATTTTTCTATGATGGTCTTCGATTTTTGCCCTGCCTCGAGGTGTGTCGACCCCTCGGAATGCTTCCTCGAGGAATGTACCTCGGGATTGAACTTCGGATTTCGCTTTGATATAGTCGAGGTCGAGGCTCAGAATGTTGTAGAAGCATTAAAATCAGACTTCCCCGGTTTTCCGTATACAGGTATATTCCTTGATTCCACAATGAATTCGCTGACGCATCAGCTACCTTAGCTGCAATGCTGTTGTATCCGGGCAATGTCCATATTGACCCGTTGGAGATTCAAATCCGAGAAAGACATGGTTATTGCAATGCGGTTGAAGTAGGACTCGATGTCCAGCCGTGGTATCATGATATTAAAAGGTTCTTGAAAACAAAAGAATATCTGGAGCAGGCCAGTGGAGACCAAAAGAGAACTATTAGAAGGCTCGCCAGCAGTTTCTTCTTAAGTAGAGAAGTGTTGTATGATAGAACTCCAGATTTGAATCTGTTAAGGTGTGTGGATGCCAAAGAAGCTGAAAAGATGATGAACGAAATGCATTCAGGAGGTTGTGGGCCCCACATAAACGGATATATCCTTCCAAAGAAAATCCTGCAGGCGGGTTATTACTGGATGACCATGGAAAAGAATTGTTTCAGTTTTGTCCGGAAGTGCCATCAGTGTCAGATACACGGTGACCTGATTCATGCACCACCCTTAGAGTTGCATCATATGTCAGCACCTTGGTCGTTTCTTGCTTGGTGTATGGATTTCATTGGGCTGATCGAGCCGAAAGCTTCAAATGGGCACAGATTTATCTTGGTTTCCATTTATTATTTCACAAAATGGGCTGAAGCGGTCACCTTCAAAGCCATTACCAAGAAAGTAGTGGTGGACTTCGTGCATTCCAACATTATCTGTCATTTTGGTATTCCAAAAACTATCATTACCGATAACGCAGTGAATCTGAACAGTCATTTGATGACGGAGGTATGTGAACAGTTTAAATTACATGCCATAATTCCATCCCTTACTGACCCAAAGCCAATGGCATCGTTGAAGTGGAAAATAAAAACATCAAGAAAATCCTCAGGAAAATGATCCAAAGTTCTAGGCAATGGCATGAGAAGATGCCTTTCGCATTGATGGGATATCGCATAACCGTGCGCACATCAGTTGGGGCTACGCCTTATTTATTGGTTTATGGCACTGAAGTCGTAATACCTGCAGAAGTCGAAACTCCCTCTCTTCGGATCATTGTTGAAGCTTAAATCGAGGATGATGAATGGGTAAAAACCCGGCTGGAACAGTTAACTATGATTGATGAGAAACTAATGGCCGCGATTTGTCACGGGCAGTTGTACCAACAAAGAATGGCTCGCGCCTACAACAAGAAAGTGCGGGCCTAGAAATTTTGAAGTGGGTAAACTCGTTCTAAGACGTATTCTTCTGCATCATGAGGAAGATAAAGGAAAGTTCTCCCCAAATTGGAAAGGTCCATACATTATAAGAAAATTGCTACCAAAAGGGGCATTGTACTTAGGAGATGTTGAAAGAAATGACCCTGAAACTGTTGTCAATGCAGATGCAGCTAAAAGGTATTATGTTTAACCCTTTTCCTGATATTGACACTCTCCGATTGGGATGATGAAGGATTTCATTCTCGCTATCCCAAACACTATCAACTTTTGTAAACCCTTTGAGCCGTCTATTCTTCTTTCATCACCCTCCTTGGAACCAAAGTTATTAAAAAAATCAAATCAAATCAAAAATCAAAACAAAAACAAAATGTTTCCCTGAACTATGTTCAACTTGATTCCAAAAGGATACGTAGACAGCCTCTCTCTGGGGTTCAGCCACACCAAAATAAAAAATACAAATTCCCCCGAAGATAACACTGGGGCAGAATTTACAATAGGTTCGGCGACATTTTCTCTTAAAAGGTTCCAAAGTTGTAATTTAATTAAAATTCTTTTTACCCAAATCATGTTCAAGTCCTTCAGACCAATCAGTAAAGATGTTCAAATTGGAAGATATGGTTACTTGGATCTAATACAATCAAATGAGAGAAATAAAATTAGAGAGTCCGACCGCTGAATACCCACACGGATACCGTAGGGCGATGGTAAGCAGAGAAACTGAAAATGAGAGATTCTTGTTAGTGAAAACTTACAAAGAGCACTATGAGGCAACGGTAAGAAGAGAAATGAGAGAGGTTAGCCGGTGAAAACCCGCAAAGTGCACCACTGATCGAAAGAGAGATAATTGCTCACTAACATGGACACAGTCGGGGGCAAGGTTTCTCAATCTCGAGGTATAAGTTATGATGGATTTCTGAGAGTTAGACGGTTCGCAAAGATCGAGCATCCAGTTCAAGAGGCATATCATGTTCATTGAAGGGTGCATACACTCTAGATAAGTTTTTCTTTCCTCTCCCCGGAAGTCATAACTCTTGCCTAAGTTCATTTATCCATTCCATTGTTTATTTTCTTTCAATCCCTTTCGATCTAATTCTATTCTAAAGTAAGAAAAAGAAAGGATGGCAAGACCGATCTATAAGGTTCTCATTTGATACAATATTTTGTGCAAATCGCCCAGCCTTGGCAGGTACATCGAGTCAGCCTCGACCGGCCATAATGCTTGATGCTTCGAAATCAAAATTCCCTAGAGGAAAGGGATCAAAGTTAAAATACCACAAAAACAAAATAAATTTAAAGGAAGGTTAAGTCCCACGTGACTAACCGTCTTGGTAAGATTGTAAAAAATCCAAAGATCTCCAGGGCTAGAAATAAATCCAATCCCCAGCGAGCCAGCAGGCAGTTGAGATCATCGTCAGAAGACGAGCAGAGATCAAGTGAACAAAATAATGAAGGCCACAAAAACAACCACTATTCTGACAAATTGTTCTTTGTTTGAAGAAAACAGGAAACAGGTGCAACCTGAAAACAACCTTGCAAAAAGCAGGGGCAATCAAAAGAAGTTACACAAAAGTTCGAAACATGTAACGACCCGACCGGTCATTATGCGTTATCAGACCCCGTTCCCCTAAATGAAACTTCCCATAGCGGTTTTTTATGAGTTATGACTTGCGGGTACTGGTGGTCCGGGATTCGGAGGTGTTTAGAGTGCTATAGGAACAATTGGTTCCTTAAGGTTGGCCTTTAAGGTCAGGTTTGACTTTGGTCAACATTTTGGGTAAACGACCTCGGAATCGAGTTTCATCGGTTCTGGTAGCTTCGTGTGATGATTTTGGACTTGGGCGTACGCTCGAAATGGGTTTCTGATGACCCGGGAGCGTTTCGGCGCCCAATATTGAAATAAGAAGTTTCTTAAGTTCCTATTGTGGTTTTGTACGTGATTTTGTGTTATCGAGGTCCGAACGGAATTCCGAGACCGGGAATAGTTTCGTCATGTCATTTATGACTTGCCTGCAAAATTTGGTTTCATTCCGAGTAGTATAGGTCGGTTCGGCGCGTTGATAGAGAAGTCTAGAAAACTTAAAGTTCTAAGTTTGGTTCATGGGGTTTTGAGGTGTGATTTTGAATTTTAGCACTGTTTTGGGTGTTCCGAAGGCTTGAGCGAGTCCGTATTATGATTTGAGGCTTCTTGGTATATTTGGATGAGGGTTCGGATGGGCCTAGGAGCCTCCGGGTACCCAACGGGGCTAAAAACCAGCTAAAATAGATGTTGGTGCACCTGTTCTGGTGTGACCGCAGGTGCAATTGCCCAGTCGCAAGTGCGGGACCGCAGGTCGCAGGTGCGACCCCTAGTGGTTGATAGACAGGACTGCCAGTTGAGGTCCAAGAGATTTTCTATCGTAAAGGTCCAGTAGAAGGGCCATCCAGTTGAGGAGGCGACCTGGGAGTCCGAGGAGGACATCCGAGCAGATATCCACACATATTCAGTATTTCAGGTATGCTTTTAGACCCGTTCGAGGACGAACGTTTGTTTAAGAGGTGGAGAATGTAACGACCCGACCGGTGATTTTGCGTTATAGGACCCTGTTCCCCTAAATAAAACATCCCATAGCGGTTTTTTATGAGTTATGACTTACGGGGACTGGTGGTCCGGGATTCGGAGGTGTTTAGAGTGCTATAGGAACAATTGGTTCCTTAAGGTTAGCCTTTAAGGCTAAGTTTGACTTCGGTCAACATTTTGCGTAAACGACCTCGGAATCGAGTTTTGTCGATTCTGGTAGCTTCGTGTAATGATTTTGGGCCTAGGCGTATGCTCGGAATGGGTTTCTGATGACCCGGGAGCGTTTCGACGCCCAATATTGAAATAAGAAGTTCCTTAAGTTCCTATTGTGATTTTGTGTTATCGAGGTCCGAACGGAATTCCGAGACCGGCAATAGTTCTGTCATGTCATTTATGACTTGCCTGCAAAATTTTGTGTCATTCCGAGTAGTATAGGTCGGTTCGGCGCGTTGATAGCGAAGTCTAGAAAACTTAAAGTTCCTAAGTTTGGTTCATGGGGTTTTGAGGTGTGATTTTGAGTTTTAGCGTTGTTTTGGGTGTTCTGAAGGCTCGAGTGAGTTCGTATTATGATTTGGGACTTGTTGGTATATTTGGACGAGGGCTCGAATGGGCCCAGGGGCCTCCTGGGTACCCAACGAGGCTAAAAACAGCTAAAATAGTTGTTGGTGCACCTGTTCTGGTGTGACCGCAGGTGCGGTTTCCCAGTCGCAGGTGTGGGACCACTCCTGCGGTCCCAAGCATCGCAGGTGCGACCCCCAGTGGTCTGGCCAAATCTCGTAGGTGCGGACAAAGTTCCGCAGGAGTGGAGCCGCAGGTGCGGTCTCCACTCCGCAGGTGCGGGCCCAGGATCCCCAGTCCATTTCCGCAGGTGTGGTCCTTTGCTCGCAGGTGCGGGCCTTGAGCCTCAGGTGCGAAAATTCTATCCAGACAGTGTGTTTTTATACACGGGTTTGATTCATTTTTTCTCATCTTTTTCTTCTTCCTTGGGGCGATTTCCACCATTTTAGAGGGGCAAACGACTTGTTTGTTGAAGGTAAGTAAATTCTACTCTAATATTAGCCTCATGCATGAATTCCTAGTTAAGTTTAATCACATAATTAGTGAAAGATCAAGAATTGGGTAGTAACCTAGGACTTTGATAATTTGAGAATTTACCCGTGAATTTGCTATGAAATCAAGTAAAAATCGTATATTAACGATCCTTAGGCTTCGGGTGAGCGATTCCCTTGAGAATTTTCGGAAATTGAACGTGCGGGCCCTGGGTTGGATTTTGGGAATTCTTCAAGAATGTTGAATTATTGAATACATAGGATAATTTCCCTACTTTGAGCATGCATTGATGTCATTGTACCGTATTTGGCTAGTTGCGAGTCCTCGGGTGTAGATTTCGGAGTTCGGGCGCATCCTTGGTCCGAAGGGTAGATTCGACACGAGGTGAGTCTCATTTCTAACCTTGTAAGAGGGAATTATCCCCATAGGTGTTATATATGTTGTGTGTAATTGTTTTGGGGGCTACGTGCGTACAAAGTGACGAGAGTCCGTACGTGGAGACTATCATGCTATGTCGGGTAGTTTTAGGGCTCACACGCATGTCTCTATGTGCCTTATATGTATCTTTGGGTGTTCTTTGAGCTGCCTGTTGCTTTTAAATTGATACGGAAATGTGGAAAGTTGCACTTGAACTCCCAGTTGATCAATCCCTGTTAAAGGTATAGCCCTACTAAGTTATTAAGATGTCGGTATATACATATGTAAGTATGAGAGTCAGCACTCGAATCGCAGATATGATTCGCGATCGAGGGGAGATTTATGGTAATCATAGAAAAGTGTGCCAGCACTCGAATCGCAAGTATGATTCGCGTCGAGGGAAGCTTTATGGTAATTGTATATAAATGTGTCAGCACCCGAGTCACAAGTATGATTCGTGAGCGGGGGAAGCTTTACGTCCATTCAGTGTCTAGATATTTCCTTATGACTCCGGCCGGTTGTCTTGACCATGTGTGCGCTTGGCTATTTGGTACCGTTTCCATTGATATATACTTGACAAATATTTGGGGGGGAAAGGAAAGTGTACATTGCTGCTTATTTTCAGTAGTTTCCTGGAATCTGTAATTGATAAGTATTTGTTGCTTACTGTCTCACATGTCTACTGAATTCCGTTATATCCTGTTTGCATTATTACTGTTGGACCTTAGTGAGTGTCATGTCGACTTCTCGTCACTACCTCTTCGAGGTTACGCGGGATACTCACTAAAATTTGATCACGCTCAACTATGTCTTGTAGAAGACTAAGCGGGCGTTGCAAATATAATCCTGCGGTATTATGCCCAGAGTCGATCCCACAGGGAATTGACGTATCAAGCACGCTGTTGAAATACTACTAAGTTGTCACTTGATGTTTGTTAAATTACTAATACTAAAGATTAAAAGCAAAGATTAACTATACTAA